>JZKD02S1220001.1:17226-28438 GCA_000966675.3 Picea glauca | reverse complement strand
GAAACCCATAAAGGGAGAAAACCTCTTCTTCTTCGAAATGATAGGCAGTCTTTTAAGTTGTGTACATCATCTTTAATTGAGCACCAACTCAATGTGAGGCTGCTACCTCTGTTTTTACAAGATGCAACTTATTTGAGAGCACCAACTCTCTGGTTTCTCTAGCACCCACTAGAAGGAAGCCCCAACTCCCTTGTTTCTCTAGCACCCACTAGAAGGAAGCACCAACTCCCTATATGTTCCAGCACCAACTGGATGGAACCACAAACTTCTAGTTACACAAGCTCCAACCTGTATAACAGAGAACACTTGTTCTCCCTTGCACCACCCTGCCACCCTGGTTTCTCTGGCTGCAACTAGATGGAAGCTACAACTTCCTGTGTTCAAGCTCCCACTTGAACCTCTGAGGACAACAGCCCTCCTGAGCACCTCCCAACCTCCCTAAAATATGAATGAATAAATAAACACACAACTACACAGATAAATCAATTCTTACCAATCTTTATTTGTTTTGTACATCTGGTCATCTTCTAACTGTTCTACAATTCATTTCTTCCTCTGTTTGTTCAACAGATCTGCTCTGCATCAACTTGTTCTGTCATTCTGCTCTTCTTCAACTTGTTTTGTTATATTTCTCTACGTTTCATCTCACACTGCACATATGCTCAATCTCATCCTGCGCATCCTCCTATTTTTCCTTTTCTTACAATTTCATTCTTTTCTTATGCAGAACAACAACACTTTCACAGTGTGTCTCATTTTTCTTTTATACGCACATCCACGATGGTTGCACTTCGCATTTACTTCGGCAAAAGAAAGACAACTGTCCAAGCAACTGAAACACCAACTGATTAGCAATCATGAGTCTGTTTTGCTAACAGATTCATAACTGAGGAGTTAACTGTGAGAGAGAACAATAACCCTCCGATCATATTCCCATTTATTTGCGTCGTTGGATGAACTTTATTGTTATTGCCTTTAAATCGGGTTTTGACATTTTCGCAATCCTGTGCTGAGTGTCTTGACACTTCATTTCACAATTCTTGAAGTGAATGTTCTTGATGCCTCCAACTCTCGATCCACGAAACTATGAAAGGGAGTTGGATCAACGGTCCACATAACCCCCTGAGATGGACGGTTGTCGGGATTTCGGTGTTTTGTGCACCTGCTTCTCCTTGTTATACTTTAAAAGGCGTGCAGGTTCTCCTTTATCCAATGATGGTCAGGTCCCGTGCTTGGATCTAACATTTGAGATCTGTCCTCCTCTTCAACACTCTTCTTGTCTATATTCTGATCTGACGACCCTTGTTCTTTCGGGAATTTTGAATGGATCCAACGATCAGAAATGATTCTCAAGCTTTACGGGCTTTCGATCATTCGATCAACCTAAACTTATCTTCTATTTGCTTGGTTGTGTTTCCTTTGATCATTCGATCTTCTTGAACATATCTTCTGTTTTCCTGTCTGTTACAAACTTCCTGTACTTATGCCATCAATCCTCTATACATTCTTCCTGTACTTATGCTACTTGCCATCAATGACAAGCATTCGATGTCTATTAAATATTTTCCATTCGTTGTCAGTTAAATATTTGCCAACATGTTGTCCCACAATTGAGATATGATATTGAGATGAGATATAGGCCTTCCATCCTTGATAATCTAAAATAATGGAAAGAGTTTGAAGATGACCAATGGATCAAAATATTCATGGAGGTCATAGATGAATTTGACGACATGCATGTAGAGTCAAATGGTGAAAAAAATGTGGAGACTATGTGATGCAGGAGCATCGTCAACAAAGCCCATGTGGAGGGACAACTCAGCGCCATAGTGCACCTTTTTAAATTAATCAGAATCTAAAAGATGGCATGTATTTTTCAGATCCGTTTTGAACGGAAGATTGAATAAGGGAGAAATGCTTGGAAACTGAATGATCACGAGAGGTCTGGGAGTTTCACTCTTAGTCTTGAATGTAATAGAGCTTGAGTAGTTTTTAGTTGTTACTTCGATAGGAGAGGTAGTCGGAGGGAACCCTAGGAACCTTCCTGTATATATATATATGCATGGCATGCCCAAACGAGGTTGCTGGAGGAGTATTGTCATTGAATAGGAAGTAGAATAGTTTGTTTTGAGAGAGTTGAGACTCTGTTACAATCCAACCTACACATATTGTAATCAAACATTCATCTTAATAGAAAGAAAGTAGTTTTTCCTACATATGGACTTTCTTTGTGTTTATGTATTTTCATTCATTGTTATGATTTTATATGTCGTTCATGTTTTGAATGTATGAACTGGTGAAGAATTGAATAAGTTTCAATTGCTTCTATTCTTTGATTTTTCGAGTGCAAGGAGTGCACATAGTCCACAAGGAGTGCGTTGACAGAGGTGAAACAACCTCAAAGAAGATAAGGAGAGGTAGTGTTGATCTTCATCAGCAGAAGTGCAAGGAGTGCACAGGAACAACTCGGTGTTGAGTTCAGAGAGAGACAAAGTTATAGAACACTCTGTAAAGAGGATCTCTGCAAGGTGTGCATCGAGCAAGAGGAACGCCAGGAGGGAAAGAAGAATTTATTTTCAAGAAATCCTTCGGATCTGAGTTTGACGAAATCCCAAAAATGCGAGTGTGTGGGAAATCAATTCCCTAAGGATCAAGCTTAGAAGGGACAATTATTTTCATAAGTGTGGAAGAGACCCAAAAAACAGACTCGAAGGAGGAGCAAAGGTCGAAGCCTTTGAATACTTAGAAAATCTTCTAAGTCAGAAGAGATCAGAAGCTCAGGAGAGAGGGAAACAATGGTCATTGGATCATAGCGCAAATGATCTATCATTGTGGAAGAAAGGAAAAGTTTGATATTTGAGAATTTCGAAGTCCGGAATTATGAAATGACCCCAACCGTCTATCCGGGAAAGGGAGATATGAACTGTTGGAGGTATATATCGGTCGTCTGTTTAGAAGCACTGTTAATATCGTGAGACCGATGGTCACCTAAAATTATGGGGATAGAAGGTTCTCGATATTTACGAAGTCAAGGGCAGGCCACAATCCAAACCACGGTTTTAGATAAATGATGCGTGGAGGCTCAAAGTGAATTGCGGGACAAAAAGCAGTTTGGTATCAAACCACCTTTGAGCGTGCCCACAATCACATGTTTGCATGAGGTCACTGCCCAAGGTCACCTCTAAGGAGAAGCCAAGGAAAAGGGGAGAGTGGACTTGCTAAAGTCCCAAAGTACCGAAGTGATTTGGGACCGTCCATCATTTGAAAGGACGCATGGTGAAAATCCACAAGTTTCAGGTGAAGGTGCTCCGAGAGGAATGAGTGCACAAAAGTTTGAAACTTCCGAAACATGAAGAGATGGAGTAAGTTTCAACCATCCGATTCAAGTGGGCACGTGGCATAAATCCGCAAACGTCGAAGGGAAGTGAAACTTGAGATTTGAGAATCCCGAAGACTGAAGTCCCGAAGCAGACAAAAGTCGTTGATTTGAAAGTGGATGCGTGGCACCATATCTATAAATTTGGGTACAGAGCACTCCGAAGGAAAGAAGAGGGCGAAAGCGTCGAAGTCCCGAAGAAGATTTCGATCGTTGATCGGGGAGGGAGATGAAGGACCATTGATCTAGTTGAGGAGACTAAAGTCCCGAAGCGGAACCAGAGCTGTTGATTTAGAAGGACGCGTGGCAGGCGATCTGCCATTTCAGAGAAATCTCTCTGGAAGAAACAAGAGGTTGAGAACTAAAACTTCTGAAGTTCGGATTCACGAAGGAAATCGTAGCCGCATATCTGTAGTGACAGGTGTCAGCAAATCTTCCACTTCGACAGATAGCTACTGAGGAGGAAGCGAGAGTTGAGATTTGAAACTCTCGAAGACCGGAAAGCGAGAATCAATCATAGCCGTTGGTTTGGAAGAGAGCTATGTGCCAACAGATCATGGAGGTCTGGGAAGATGCGTGAAAGATAGGAAAGGAGGATAGATAGTAGTCGTTGATCACATATCATCACCGAAAGTGAGAGATCGACAGTCAGGAAGAATTGTGGGGCTAGAACATACTTGGATCTTAATTTTCCTTGAGCAGGCCCCAATTGAAACCACGGTATTGTCGAAGGCATACGTGGCGCTTTGTAGTGAATTGCAGGGATAAAAGTGGGTTGGCCTAAAAATACCCTTGGACGTGCCCACAATCACATATTTCCATAAGGTCACAACCCAGGGCCATATGAAGGAAGGGGCTAATGAAAAAGGAGATAGCGCCTGAAACTTGACATTTTAGAAGCACGCAGACAGAGGTCGCAGGTGTCACAGGACCTGCGCCTTAGGAGAAAGGGGGCCTATGTATAATTGTTTTGGGTTCAATAAGGATCCCAAAGGGTCGATCCAACTCAAAAGGAATAAATATCCTATACCAGGAGTTCGTGCAGCCCAAAGGAAAGCATGGGGGGTCTACAACAAGTAGTATCAGAGCATAATTTTTTTCTTGCAGACAACAGGCAAAAGAGGAAGTGAGATAAAGGAGATAGTATGATATCATCAAGAGGTATCAGCGTTGATTTGTCCATAGATTTTAGACGAAGGATATAGAGAAGACAATCTGACTACATCAAGTAGTATCAATAATTGAATTGTGTCTATAGATTGTAGGCAAAGGTGAATAGAAATAATCTGATGACATCAAATGGTCTCAGAAGCTGGAGTTTTCCTATAGAAAAATGGGTAAAGGAAAAGGGACAGAGTACTGATGCTCTGTAAATATTGTTTCAAAATGTGCAACAAATGGTATATAGCTAGGAGGGATGAAAACAGAAAATATGGCTACTGAAGGCCATGCGTGTGGTCGAAGAGTAGACCACCAACAGAAGAGTAAAGAAGAAATTGACAGGGAGCTCATTGAGATAATAGAAAGAATGGAACAACTGACATTGAAGATGTAGTAGGAGACAAAGATACACTGGAGGTACAAATGGCCTTTGAATAGGAAGGTAAAATGGCATGTTCAAAAGTTGTTGGCCAGAAAACAACAACAAGAATTGAGGAAGTGGATGAGGCATGACGAAACCCTTAGTGACACAAAGGAGGAACTGATTCACATCCGTGAACTAGAAATTGGGAGACACCTTAGTGATGAGGAGGAGGTGAGATCAGATAAAGATATCCTAAACTGCCAAGAGAGAAGAGATGGATTTTCATATTTCCAGGTGGGAAATGAAATGAGATCATTGGAGGATCTCATAGACTATTAGGAGGACAACAATGGAAATTCATATTTCTAGGTGGGAAATGATATGATATTAGTAGGAGATCTCATAAACTGCCAGGAGGGAAGAAAAGGACTTTCAAGTTTTCAGGTGGGTAATAGAAAGAGATCAGTGGAAGGTCTCATATATTGCCAGAGGAGTAGTGCTGAAAGTTCAAATTGCCAGGTGGGCAATGATATGGGATCAGTTGATCTCATAGACTTCCAGGTGGGCAATGATATGGGATCAGTTGATCTCATAGAAGGGATGAACTCATTTGAGAGTTCATATTAGCAAGGAGTGTTGATGGAAGAAGATCAGAGGTGTGTTCTAATGATTGGGGGAATTCAAATATTCCCGCAAAATAGTCCAACAGAGGCTAATACAAGTGTTTCACATGAGGAGGTAGTGCAAAAAGAATCCAATAAAGAGGCCATGGAGGAAAATTCTTTTAAATATAATTATGTCTGTGATGAAGGTGTCACAGAGGAAAGAAAACCAACAAAGACTGTCAAAGAGGAGGAGAAGAAGAAAACATTGATGTTTCCCCCAGCAAAAAAAGAGGAGAATTTAGATGAATTGCTCACTCAATGGGAGCGAGAGATGAATATGTTGGAGGATTGGTTGGACAATCCAAAACAAAAAGATGGATGCCATGAGACAGTCATGCAGATTTCAAGAGAAGAGCATTCAACATAATTGCTCAAAATTTTCATCCAGGAAGTTGAAAGGGAGATAATTGCAGCATTGGAGCTTGCAGAAGAAGAGGAAGAAAACACCATAGATTTTGTTGAGTTGTATGGGGAATTAGAATCCCAGGAGAGAAGAGTAAATATGTAGAGTAGGCATCTCCAACAGGCCAAATTGGAAACAAGTGGATGAGAATACCAACCCAGGGAGAAGCTGGAGGAAGTTGGAGTTGGAACAACACAAGAGGAGATGATAGAAGTCAATCTATTAGAGGAGGAAGCTGAGCAACAACTCAGTGGAGATATTTCATAACTGGAGTCTACAACAGAGTGGCCAACTAATTCCACAGGAGATGAAGATAACATGAAAGTTCAGATTGATCAGATTGGTGAAGAGGAGAAACAACACACATTTCAATGTGCCAAAGAGATGGAGAAAGAAGAGCATTTGATGGAACTGCTCAAAATTTTCAGCCAAGGAGATGAGCAAGAGATAACTGTAGAATAAAAACCTACAACAGAGGAGGAACAAACATATATCATGGATATTTTTGATCTGTGTGAAGAGATGGAGGCCCTGGAGAGAAGGGTAAAAATGCAAACGCATCTTATCCAACAAGTCAAGTTGGAAGTTGATGGAGAGAAAAGGCAACAGAGCATATTGCAGGGGGAAAACTAGCCAATGGACCAGATGGACAAAGAAATAGAGGAGATATAGAGATTGATGTTGGAAGCAACAAAGAAGTAGTCATCAGAGAAGTATGGGACAGAAGAAAACCTGCAAGAGCAGTAGGGAAAAATAAGTTGCAAGGAAAAGGACAGATGAACAACTCCAAGAGAAAGTATGGGACCCTGGAGGATCTCAACAACATGGAAGAGGGATCCATGAGAAGGAGCTCATGTTTTTCCCAGTCGTTGATTATGATGCAAGATCATCGTCAACAAATCCCACGTGGAGGGACAACTCAGCGCCATAGTGCGCCTTTTTAAATTAATTAGAATCTACAAGCTGGCGTTTATTCTGCAGATCCATTTTGAACAGATGATTGAAGAAGAGTGAAATGCTCAGAAACTGAATGATCTTGAGACGTATGGGAGTTTCACTCTTAGTATTGAATGTAACGGATCTTGAGTAGTTGTTAGTTGTTACTTCGATAGGAGAGGTAGTCAGAGGGAACCCTAGGAACCTTCTTGTATATGTATATGCATGGCATGCCTAAATGAGATTGTTGGAGGAGTATTTTCATTGAATAGGAAGTAGAATAGTTTGTTTTGAGAGAGCTGAGACTTTGTTACAGTCCATCATGCACATATTGTAATCGGACATTCATCGCAATAGAAAGAAAGCAATTTTTCCTACATATGAAATTTATGTGGGTTTATGTATTTGCATTAATTGTTATGATTTTATATGTCATTCATGTTTTGAATGTATGAACTGGTGAAGAATGGAATAATTTTCAATTGCTTCTCTTCTTTGAGTTTTCGAGTGCAAGGAGTGCATTGATAAAGGTGAATTAACCTTAGAGAATCTCAAGAGAGGTAGTGTTGATCTTCATCAGTAGAAGTGCAAGGAGTGCACAGGAACAAATCTGTGTTGAGTTCAGAGAGAGACAAAGTTATAGAACACTCTATAAAGAGGAGCTCTACAAGGTGTGCATTGAGCAAGAGGAACACCGGGAGGGAAAGGAGAATTTATTTTCAAGAAATCCTTCAGATCTGAGCTTGAAGAAATCCCAGAAACACAAGGACTGTGTGGGAAATCAAAATCCTCTAAGGATCAAGCTCAGAAGGGATAACGCTTTTCATAAGTGCAGAAGAGACCCAATAGACAGACTCAAAGGAGGCACAAAGTTTGAAGCCTTTGAATACTTAGAAAATATTCAAAGTCAGAAGAGATCAAAATCTCAGGAGAGAGGGAAACAATGGCCATTGGATCACTACACATAAGATCCTTCATTGCGGTATAAAGGAAAAGTTTGAGATTTGAAAATTCCGAAGTCCAGAATTCTGAAACGACCCCAACCGTCGATCTGGGAGAGGGAGATCTGAACTGTTGTAGGTAGATCTCCGTCGTCCATTTAGAAGAATCGTCAAGATCATGATATCGACGGTCACCTTGCATTGCGAGGATAGAAGGTGCTCAAGATTTATGAAGTCAAGGGTGGACCGCAATCCAAACCACTGTTTTGGAGAAAGGACGCGTGGAGGCTCAAGGTGAATTGCGGGACAAAAAGTAGTTTTCTCTCAAACCACCTTTGAGCGTGCCCACAATTGTGTGTTTGCGTGAGGTCACCGCCCAAGGTCACCTCTAAGGAGGAGCCAAGGAAAAAGGGAGAGTGGACTTGCTAAAGTCCCAAAGTCCCGAAGTGATTTGGGACCGTCCATTGTCTGGAAGGAAGCGTGGCAAAAATCCATTAGTTTCAGGTGAAGGTGCTCTGAGAAGAACAAGTGCACAAAAGTTTGAAACTTCTAAAACACAAAGAGATGAAGTAAGTTTCAACCATCCGATTCAAGAGGACATGTGGTAGAAATCCGTAAACTTCAAAGGGAAGTGAAAGTTGAGATTTGGGAATCCCGAAGGCCAAAGTCCCAAAGCGGACGACATCCATTGATTTGAAAGTGGGCGCATGGCACCAAATCTAGAACTCCGGGTACAAAGAACTCTGGAGGAAAGCAGAGGGAGAAAGCGCCAAAGTTTTGAAGAAGATTTCAATCGTTTATCTAGGAGGGGGATGAAGGACTATTGATATATTTGAGGAGACTAATGTCCCAAAGTAGGAGAAGAGTCGTCAATTTAGAAGGACGCATGGCAGACAATATTCCATTTCAGAGAAATCTCTCCGGAAGAAACGAGAGGTTGAGAACTGAAACTCCCGAAGGCTAGATTCATGGATGAATTCATAGCCGCACATCTGTAGTGAAAGGTGTCAGCAGATCTTCCACTTCAGAAGATAGATACTGAGGAGGAAGCGAGAGTTCAGAGTTGAAACTCCCGAAGACCAGAAAGTCGGAATCAATCATAGTCATTGGTTTAGAGGAGAGCTATGTGCCGACAGATCATGGAGGTATTGGAAGACGTGTGAAAGACATGAAAGGAGGATAGATAGCATTCGTTGATCACAGATCATCGCCGAATGTGAGAGATCGACGATCGAGAAGAATTGCGGGTCCAGAACTTAATTTTCCTTGAGCGGGCCGCAATTGAAACCACGGTATCGCCGAAGGAATACATGGTGCTTTATAGTGAATTGTGGGGCGAGAAGCGGGTTGGCCTAAAACCACCCTTGGACGTGCTCGTAATCACATATTTTCATAAGGACACAACCCAGGTCCATATGAAGGAAGGGGCTAATGAAAAAGGAGCTATTGCTTGAAACTTGACGTTTCATAATAGCGCAGATAGAGGTCGTGGGTATGACAGGACCTGCACCTTAGGAGAAAAGGGGGGTTGTGTATAATTGTTTTGGGTTCAATAAGGAGCCCGAAGGGTCGATCCGACTCAGAAGGAATAAATATCCTAGATTGGGAGGTTGTGCAGCCCCGAGGAGAGAAGGGGGGGTTTGCATCACTATGGATGAAATCAAAATGAAAATGACCTATGAGTTTAGTGAATACATGGTTGGGCATAAAGTCCTTCAACCGAAAAACAACTTATTTCTAAAGGGTTGGTGCTCCTGGAGAAACTTTTTGATAGGAATGATGTGCCCGTAAATCCCACAATTTCACCCAAAGATGACAATGTTAAAGAATGCAACATTAGGATAGAAAATGAACCAAAATACATAAAGTTTTCGAAAGAATTTCCCCCCAATTACAAGGCAGAATACTTGCAATTGTTCAAGGAATATATGGACGTATTTGCTTGGAAGTATGAAGACCTAAATATCTATGATACTAGCATCATAAAAAATAGTATACCACTCAAGCCTGGTAATAATCCTTTTAGGCAGAAGCTAAGGAAAGGCAACACCATGTTTCTACCCACAATTGAGAAGGAAGTGAGGAAATTACTTGCTTCTCAAATTGTCATTCCTCTCAGATATTCTAAATTGGTGGAAAATATGGTTCCATTTAGGAAGAAGAGTGGATAGATAGGGTTCTATGTTGACTTTAGAAATCTAAATAAGTGCTCACCAAAGAACAATTACCCCCTGCCCAAAATGGATCACATACTTTAGAAATTTCTGGGATCAAATATGATCTCTATGATGATAGTTTCTCAGGATATAATAAGGTGGAAATGCATCTTGATAATAGGGAAAAAAAAACTTTCACAACCGCATGTGGAGCTTTCATGTATGATAAAATGCCCTTTGGTTTGATAAACACATGAGCTACATTCCAATGAGGTATGGATATAGCGTTTGTGGGAGAGAAGGATAGATTCATTGTCATATATCTTGATGATATGATTATCTTCTCCAAGATGAAGATCACATTAAGAACTTAAGGAAGACCTTTGTGAAGTGCAAGAAATTTGGCCTATCATTGAATCCAAAGAAGTCTTATTTTTCTATGACTGAGGGAAAAATCCTTGGTCATACAGTGTCAAAGGAAGGGGTAAAAATAAACCAAGAAAGAGTGGAATCAATCAAGAATATTTCTATACCTAGAAATATGAAAGATATGTCAAAGGAAGGGGTAAAAATAAACCCAGAAAGAGTGGAAGAAATCAAGAATATTGCTATACCTAGAAATATGAAAGATATATGATCTTTCCTAGGAAGAATCAACTCCCTGAGAATATTTGTCCTAAATTTAGCTAAGATGGTTAGACATATCACCAACATGCTAAATAAAATTCATGAAGTGAAGTGTACCCCTAAAGTGAGATAATATTTTCAGATAATCAAAGAGGCATTGGGAGAATCCCCAGTTTCAATCAGCCCGAATTATGATAAGGACTTCTTCATTTTTTCTTTTTCCTCAGAACATACTATAGTTTTTGTCTTGTTGCAGAAAAATGATGAAAATCAGGAGCAATCAATAGCCTTCTTTAGCAGAGCTTTGAGGGATGCAGAATTGAAATACACTAATTTGGAGAAACAAGCATATTCCTTGGTTAAGTCATTAAAATCATTCAAATATTATATATTTCACTCCAAAACATTTTCTTATGTACCTAACGGTTCAATCAAGGACATCCTCACACAACCCGATAGTGAGGGAAGAAGAGGAAAATATATTTCCAAGATGCAATATTATGATTTGGATATAAATCCCACCGAGAGGGTAAAGGGACAAGGCCTGGCCAAACTCATGGATAAGTCAAACTACAAGGCCACT
>JZKD02S1220001.1:0-11968 GCA_000966675.3 Picea glauca | reverse complement strand
AGATCTTCCTAGACCTCTGTGAGCATTCCTAAATCCTCCTAGATCATTTCTCCCCATTGGAAGCCTTTTGGACCACCTAAATTTTTGATTAATTAGAAACTAAGTGAGGGTAAATATCCCTCACTTTTCAATCTCGATCCAATTTTCTTTGCTTGCTTTTAATCCTTTAAGACCAACTCGAATATTTTCCACATCACCTCGTTGTGAAGTCCTAATTGTTTTGTAGAGAATAACATCTTCCTATAGCTTGTCTAAATACTCTGGAGAAAAATCATCAACTATCGAAATCTGAATACTTTCCTCTTCGTCCATAATCATAGGAGGCTCATAAAGTTTCAAACTCTCAACATTTACCACTGTCTATATTTCCGTGTAGGATGGTAGACCTAAATGAAAAGCATTAGTACCAATATTTTTCAATATCTTGAATGGACCATATCAGATTGGTCTGATTTTTTTACCTTTACCCTTCATTATGTCCTTGCTGATATGTAACCATTCTTGATCACTAACTTGAAACTGATGATCAACCTGATGTTTATCATGCCTATACTTGTATTTGTCTTGGCTCTTATTCAATTGTTCTTGTACTGCTTGATGTACCTGTTGGATCCTATGAATGAAACTTTCAGCTTTATCTGTATCATCCTATTTATTTTCTTTACTTGCTTCTCCAAAAACAAAATCCATAGGTGATTTAGACAAGTATCCCAAACACACTTCAAAATGAGTTCTTTGAGTAGAAGAATGCATGTCATGATTATAATCATGTTGTGCATATGGAAAATGTTCATCCCACAACTTATGATGCTTGTTGTAGTATCCTTGAAGTAGATGTACCACTGTTATTTTTATCACCTTTGTATGTCCATTTGTCTACGGATGAAAATTTGCACTCTTCTTTAACTTAGTTTCCATCAGCTCCCATAAATGAGACCAAAACTTCCCAAAAATGTGAGAGTCTCTATCTGATATAATAAATGTAGGTAACCCAAAATGAACCCAAACATTAGTAAAGAACATCTGTGCTTTCTGTTCAGCTGTGACTTGTTTCTTACATGGCATTAAAATACACATCTTACTTAATCTAGCCACGACGATATATAAGTAATCATGACCTATCCTGAACATCGAAAAACCTCCTACAAAATCCATGGAGATACTTTCCCATGGATGAGAAGGTACTGGAAGTGGCATATATAATCCCAAATGTCTATTGCTAGGTTTTCTTGTGGCACACATAACACACCCTTTGACATACTTGGAAACTGTCTCATTCATCTGAGGCCAATAAAAATATCTTTGTAACTTTGATACTATCTTACCAACAACAAAATGTCCAGAAATGATGGATGTATGAGCTTCTCTAATTATATTTTCTCTTTCATCCTTGGGTATACAAAGCTTTCCAAGATGATACAACAAATTTCCATGCACATGATAATCTAACTGTTGATTTCCATGAATCAAATCCCTATATACATCTTTAAAATAATCATCTCTTGTATATTGTTCAACATAACTTTCATGAGATAAAGGATTATACCTTAGTATTTTGGATGCATTGATCACTGGTATTGACTACATATCTCCAACCTTGTTATGAATACCTTTCTTATACTTGATTACCAAATGAAACTGTTGCAAGAAACACATCCACCTAAATTTTTGTGACTGTTGTAGCTTGGTCTATGATTGCAAATACTATAATGGATGATGATTTGTATGAATTATTGTCTCCTTTCCCATTAAATAATGCTTCCATGTTTTCACACTTTGTACCAATGCATACAACTCGTTGTCATAGGTTGGATAGTTAATTACTAATTGAGTAAAAGTTTCAGAATGATAACATATATGTTTAACTCATTGCATAAATATTGCTCCCATGGAATATCTGTTTTCATCGATTTGAATCTCAAATGGATATTGTAGACAAGGATGATTTTAAGGATGAAAATTTATATCAAAATGTAGAAACATGGGCTAATATTATTAGCCCTTAATATGGAAAATGTAAATCCTAGGTGATATTTTTTTAAACATATTCAAATTTATAAGGATTTTATGTACTTTCTATAAATTTTTGGCGATTTTAAGGCAAATAATTTTATTCTATGTAATTTGGGCGAATCGGTTTTAGAAAAAATGGAAATTGGCGAATCTTTTTTTGGGAAAAACCATGGAAAATTAGCCCATTTGCGAAATTTAGCCCCTAAAATCATCTCTAGTTGTAGATATGGTAGAACCAAAACTGGTACAATGCTTATCTTTTCTTTTAATGTCTCGAAGGATTTCTGTTGCTTGCCTCCCCATTGAAAGACCCATTTTAAACTTGTTAATGCATGCAGGGGAGTTTCTATAAAAGAGAAATTAGCAATGAATTTCCTCCAATAATGTATTTCTCCTAAGAAGCTTCTAACTTATGTGGAAATGGTTGGCTTGGGACATTTCGCAATAAATTCTACTTTTGTGGGATCTATATTTAGTTGACCATTCCCTACAATGTAACCCAAATATAGTAGAGAATTTTTTCCAAATTCACATTTAGACAAATTGATATACAACTTCTCCTTCTTCAAGAGTTCAAAGATTGTCTTGACATGCATTATATGATCTTCCCATATTCTACTAAAGATCAAAATATCATCTAAGTATAAAATGACAAATTCATCTATGTAAGGCCTGAACACATCATTCATTACCCTCATAAATGTCCCAGGTGCATTAAATCATTCAAATGGAATAACTAACCATTCAAACAACCCCTGCTTTGTCTCAAAAGCAATTTCCCATATATCACTTTTTGCAATTATGATATGATGGTAACCACTTCTCAAGTCTAGATTAGTCAAATAAACATTCTTTAACTGATCTAATAAATCATCAAATCTAGGAAGATGATATATGTTCTTTACTGTAATATTGTTCAGTGCTCGAAAGTCAATACACGTCCTCTAAGTACCATGTTTCTTCGGAACTAATACAATAGGACATCCAAATGGAGAGGAACTTGGCCTTATGATTCCTTTATCGAGAAACTCCTAAACTTTCTTCTTTATCTCTTCATTCTCTAGCACTGATGATCTATACTTACCATTGTTAGGAAGAGGAGCATCTTGCTGCAAATAGATTTCATGTTCAACCTCCCTCTTAGGAGGAAACCTTGTAGGTTCCTGAAATAACTCATAATAGTTAGATATTCTTTTGACCAACTTATTTTTATGATCTGGATCACAACCTGATAAAGCATAAGATATATATTCTTATTTTTGTTTCACTATCATGAGAAAAAAATATTTACTTGCATTTATGGGTATCTTCAGTTGTCATGTGCTCACTAAAGAGACATTGGTTTTAATACAATGAGCTTTGACAATAAATTCAATCCCATATTTAAAAAGGTGATATTTATTCTCTTCACGATAAAATATATATTTCATGTCAAATAGATATGGACTACCCAAGACAATGTCACAAATGTCAAGAGGAACAACATCTAACTCAACCTCATCAAAGAACTTGGATGTAATTGCAAATATGATCTTCACACACCCAACCTAATGGATATGGTTTTTTATGAGGTGTCATCTTCAACCCCAGTTTATTGATAATTGCTTTAGATATTAATTTAACTTGAGTTCCACTGTCAAACACAATGTCTATCTTTGTATGCTTTACTATAACCCTGACATGAAAAATCTCACTTCTTTTCTTTTGATCAATAACACTTTCCGATTTAGCAGTTTGAACTAGGAATTAGTGGTAGATATACCTTTGCTTCCTATTGCCATGATATTAGATTCATCTCCTGAATCTGATCCCAGATCATGTAGAGATAATGCAACAATCTTCTGCATCCTTTTATACTGGAACTTATTTGGTCATAATTATGGATGTAGCTTCCAACACTGTGCTTCCTCATGCCCCTTTCTCTTACAGTGGGAACATGTAGGTTTTTCTTCATCTTTCTTTAGAGTAGATTACTTCTTACTCTTCCATTTTCCTTTCGGTTTCTTTTCGAAATTATGTGGCTTCTTATCTTCAATCACATCCTTCCCATCACTAGTCTCTAGATGAGTAGCTTGTACTGACACTTCATCAATGTTAGTAGGGTTAAACATCAAAATAGTGTGTCAAAGATATGTGTGCATGCCACCAATATATTTTAGAAGAGTTTCACGAGCATATATTGGAATTCCTAAAGATAATGCTTTCTTCTTATATTCATGCGTATATACTTGGATATTTTTTTCCTTGCCTTGTCTAATATGTTTCCATTCCATAATTGTTGTTTTCACATAAGCCAATGGATAAAATTGTTTTCTAATTGCAACAGTAAATTCATCCAAAGAAAAAATTATTGTACGCTATTGAACGAGATCAACTTGTGTCCTACTCTCCCACCATATAAAGGTTGTACCACCTAGAATAAGAGTATCCAATTGTATCTTTGCAGTGTTGTACATGATATTTTGTATCCTGCAATATACCTCTATCTACTTGATCCAATTGTCCAACTTTTTTGCATTCAATTCCCCATCATAAATTGAGAATTTCAAACTTGACATCCAATTTTAATAAAGGAAAATTATGAGCATGAGAAGAATTCTTAGTGGTCTTATTCTTATGTGAAGAAAGTTCACTTTCATATGATGAAGATGGCGAGGATGGTTCTGAAGGTCCTCCACCTTCACCTCCTCCTTCATTTTTAACTGGTTTATCTTTCTCTGATGTATCTTCTTCCATGGAATTTTTTCGACCCTCATACATTTCTTCTACCATGGCTTTCATTAAGTTAAAATCCTCGAAGAAATCATCTTCAAATTCATAAGGACCCAATTTTCTCGGCCAATTCATCTCTCTTCTTTCAGTAAATCTTCTTGAACGAATATCTAGATTATAACTTGCAAGCTTGCCTTCTCCTTGCTTGGATTTGGACCTTGTAAGCATTCACTTGCAAACACTTTTCAAATATTTCTCTGATACCAACTTGATCCGATAAATCATTAGATGCTAATTATTATTTAATTTACATAAACATCTAACTTGATTTCAAAATAATAATGATCGTTGATTGATTGCAAAATATATGTGAAATTACTTATCTATCCAGTTTCACTTTAATGATAAACATTTGAAAATAATTGAGGGAAAGAAAACAAAAATAATATGCCACATACACAATTTTGTTAATGGAGTTCACCGAATTTGGGCTACGTCTTTGGGTTTGCTTCCGATTGAGACCTCTTTATTAATGCTCAAATACTTTTGTTTTACAATGACCTTTTTACACATTGCTCAAACTCAGAAACATAGTGCATCATCGAATTCCTTATGAACTTTTGAGAAAAATGAGTATAAATTTCATACAATTCGGTTAAGGAACCTCTTGGCATACATTACGGTGCAATACCCAAGTCTTGATACACTTTAGCATGAACTTCAAGTCCAATCTGTACTCTGTCATGTGTGTTGATGCCTCGGTCCACACACTGGTTAAATAGGGTGTGGGCCCTAACCTCCTTCTGCAACTTTAGGTAAGCAATAAATATTTGTTGTGGAAAACCCATAACAAAAGGTTATGTTATCAGATGAACTTGTCAGAGTCCTGTGGGTTTGTGGTTTCTACCTAAGTCTGTAGTTTTTCCCTGTCTCTATCCTTTTCGCAGGCTGAGTCTTGAAGTTTTTCCCCCTTCAGCCGATAAGATCATTTTCTGTTTTCCCTTGTTTGTTTGTGCGCCCTGGTCTCCCTATTTTCTCAGCTCACAGCCAGTCATCCAAATCCTTGATCGTGCAGGTCGCAACCATGAACACAAAGCGCAACTTTCTTAAATAGTATGTTTCGATATTGAATCATAAGAAAAAGACAGTTTTAATCTTTCAACGATGAAGATTCTGAGAATAGTCCAAATCAGTAGCTCACGGACGTTCGAGAGTGAAAACTTGCGTGAAGTATAGAGCCAGAACAAAATGCCCCAAAGTGAATACGAGTCGTTGATCTTAAAGGGGATAGGTGGAAGTTGATCCAAGCCTTCATGGAAATGAGCTTCGGGAGATTTGAAATGAGAAGTGCTTAGAAATCCCAAAGGGATGAAGCCCCGAAGGCCCAAAATGGATTTGATTCGTTGATCAACAAGAGCCACGTGTCATCAGATCCACAGCTCTGGGTAAAAGCACATGGAGAAGTAAGCTATATTTGAGTTTTGATTTCCCCAAAGTCCCGGAGACTCAAAGTGGATCTCGGCTGTCTAAATCCAGAATGCCACGCGTCATCAGATCCTTAGCTCCAGAGGTTTTTCATAGAGGGAAATGTGGTTTGAGAATTGAAATTCCTGAAGGTTGATTCGTGAAGCAGATCTCAGTCGTTGATTCGAAGAGGGAAGATCTGATCCGTCGATATAAAGTTCTAAAGATGGGATGTTGATCAGGAAGCCTCATCTCAAATCATAAGATCCATGGTCATGCTCCATTGCGGGGTCAGAAGGTGTGCACATTTTAAAATTTCAAGGGAGGGCCGCAATCGGAACCGTGGTTTTTGGAAAGGGACGCGTGGCGGTTCATGATGAATTGCAGGGGCAAAAGTGATTTTCCTTCAAACCACCCTTGGTCGCGCCTGCAATCACACAATTGCATAGGGTCATGGCCCTAGGTCACATTGAATATGGAGCAATGGAGAGGAGTTGCACCAAAGACCAAAAGTGTCTATATTGGTCACAGAAGAAGATTTTCTTGGCCTCAAGACGTCGGGATTGAATCGAACAATTCGTATGACACCGCCTGGAAACATCCATGAGTGTCAGGCCCTGTCCTGATCCTAATGAAAGTTGTTATTGAATATTGGGGGTGGCAGTTGAGACCTCATCTCACCCCATAAATGGAAAGCATTGCAGAGCACAACCATGAAGACACATTGACGATATGAAGCTTCCTTATGGGCATTTTTTCCCGTAAAGCACATAACTGTGCCTAGCTCACGTCTGACATGAGAAAACCTGCACAATCTGACAGAGTAGGTGCCGAATGAAGGATTTGAAGGCAGTGGTCTAATCACACTCCTGGTAGTTGCAACATTTCTGGGTATTTATAGACAGTTTTGATATTTTGTTAAGGTCAAATGGTTGAGCTAGGTTCCCGGCTATTGTAATATTTTTATGAAGAACACTGGTTCTCTGGTTATGTATTTTTTTTTGATACATCTTGGTTAATCTAAGTCAGATTTCTTTCTCCATCTTCTTTTCCTATGATACTAAGAGAGTTCATGAATGATGGATTCACATGGATTGTTGTAACTGTATTATGATGAATGTTTGATTATAGTGTTGTTATAATTTCTTTCAGTTTCTTTGGGATTTGAATTCAAGAGGATCTTGTGTTTAAGTTTTTCCTCCTTAGGCTGCTGGAAGACCTTATGTCCATAACATACCTCTACACTCTCCTCACCAAAGTCTTCCCTCTATTCACCCTTACTCCAACTTACTGACTAAAGTTGATTCCATACCTCAATTGCTTATGTGTTCTAGTCCAAATTTCTACGTTAGAACATTATTATCATTGAGTCCTCTCCATTTGATCACCTAAAACTCATTTACATTTATTGTATAAATTGATTGGTACTCGGCTTACCTTCTATGCAATCTGAGGGTGACTTCTAGTGCTAACATGTTCTCTAGGTGCATTGGTTAAAATGTTCATATATGTGGGAGGAGGTCGCGAGTTCAAACCCAATGACCTCTCCTCCTTTGACATGCAGTGGTAGCCATTTGTTATATATATATATATATATATATATATATATATATATATATATATATATATATATATATATATATAGTATGTTGTTATTTTTTATAACCAAAGTTTTAAATGATCCCTACGTGAATATAGGTTATGGTTAGATTGAATTCGAATAAATCGTGGACTGAGGGCTTTATCCCTCGGTCCTTTTCCCGTCGAATAAACCTTTAAACAAATTCAAATATATTTCATGCCATATGGGGTTAAGTACTAATGTGATGGCTTAATGGAAAATGATATTTGTGTAAGGTAATAGGAGGTCATAGGTTTGATCCCCATTGACCCCTATACTTTTTGATAAACATTAACCATAAAAGGCCAGTGAGAGACTGCCACGTGGCAGTCTCTTATTGGTCTACCTGTGACACGTGTCAATTGCCAATTGTTTCCAACTCATCTGTCATTTTCCATATAACCTGGGAATTCAACATGGTATGCCACATGGCACCTTATGGTGCTTTTATATCATCATCATATGGGATGTACGATTGTGCCACGTGTCACCCTTTCAGTGGTGACATGTGTCACCTTGACTTTGGTTTTTTACCCTGTTTGACCTGAAATTTGACCAACTATAACTTTTGCATACGAACTCTGTTTGAGGTAATTTTTGTGTCAATGGAAAGATACCACTGAGATCTATGCAATGAAGTCAGTTTAGAGAAAATTTGAGATGATGAAATTTTGAGCTTTTCTAGATCCTCCTGGACCTATGTGAGCATTCCAAATCTTCCTGGATCTCTGTGAGTGTTCTTGGATCTTCCTGGATCACTTATCCCCTGGGATGCCTCGACATAGTTCCATTCATATCCTGGAACATCTCAAGGGACAACACTTACCATGAGGATCTATTAAAAGACAACCTACTTTGACTTCTTCTTAGAATTTAGAGCCATCAAAGAATCGTGTCCATACTTCAAGGATAGTCCTAAAATGAATTTTATTTACATTATTTATAGTATGAATAATATTTTAATTTCCCTCATTACCTATGTTACACTCTACTTCTCAAAAAATTTCACCCTACAATGAAATTTCAGATTGTTGGTTCTCAAGAATAGAAGAAGTTTCAACAATGAAATTACTTAAGTAGGAGTCTAAAGCATAGTTTCCTAAGATTGAAAACTTATAAGATAATGGTTCATTTGCATCTTGAATATTGTTCATGGTGTGCTTCATGTACTTCTCACGATCAATTTTGATCTTATCAGGCTGTTAATTCCATGGAAACCACAAGTGTGACCAGTTTGAAGTGAAGTATCCTTGTAACTTATATGACGAATCCCTATTACGTAATAAACCATATGATTTAGGGATATATAATATGATGATTTATATTATTTGATGAACTTTTGGATGGATGCTAATCATATTAATACATCCTTTAGTTCAACTATTACTTCCACTTCTTATATATCTAGCTAAATGATATGAGTTGAATATTTTGTTGGTGATACATTCAACTTTCGACAAACAAAATAGGGCATGACATTGGAAGATGCTCTTGAATATACCAAACACTTATGAACATTCTCGTTTAGTATTTCAAAGGTCAACAAAAATGGAGTTTGGGATTTTGACCTTTTACTTGAAATAGAAACATTAATCGTTGCATTTTGCAGGTTGTTATTCATTTTTTTAGTAGAAATTTTAGTAACAAATGTTGACTATACATCAATGTCCTTTAAAACATCCAACAACAAAATTATGTTGTTGTGCTATTTTACATAAGTCGAGTATGGACACGTTAGCATTAATTTTCTCCAAATATTCGATGACATTGTACTCTATGGACTGTTGCTTACTAGTAGAAGGCTTGCTAGTACCATGGGGGATTCACCTTGTTGACGAATATTTTATCATGTTCATTCATAAAGGGGTTTTTAAATTGTGAAGTCAGTATAATGTAGGTATTAGGGGGGGATGCAGGGTATCGGGGGGTAAAGTTTTCTAACATTGGTGAAACCAAAGATGGGTGATGAATGTCTTCATTTAACTTACACCGATAGAGCCTTTTGGTGGTTTCTTCATGTTATAATTTAAACTTTGACAAGAAAACATCAATGGAATTAAAACATTTTGTTGGTTGGGTGATAAACTCTTTGGTAGCTTCCATGTTCCAGAAATTTAGTTGTACGATTCCATCTGCTCTTGAAATTTTCTCTTGGTTTACATCATGTCATAGTGGTAGAATTGTTGGTATGGTGGTTATCTTATGGAGGCGTGGTTTCATGATATCAATTGGATCATCAACATCAGACTCGTACTCATATACAAAGTATCCATCTTCAATGAACTTGTAAATATTTCCCCATTCCATATTGTTGGTGGCTCCTGTTTTGAAATGCATATCAAAGAAAAATGTTGAATTTGGGTTCTTCTCAATTACTTCTTCTTTGTCCTTCTATTTTTTTGTTTTTCCCTTCCTGGTCATCTCATTTTAGAGAGTACCTACAGAAAGAAAACCATGCAAACATTTGAAAAAAAAAGCTTTGTTTACTAATTTTATCAATGATATAAACAAAGAAAAATAACTCAAAGGACAAACCGAGAAGAACTCTATGTTTGGAAACCTTTAAACTTATACAATGAAAAACACAATTCAAACTTAGATACATTATGTGAACCAATAATGGATAAAAATGTAACATATGTGTGAATTCATGTCGTTTATTAAACCTTTGCTCCATTCCCCAATGCTCAAATAAATTCTTTTAATTCCCATAACAACGATGGTCGAAAAAGGAGAAAAGTTGTTTTTTTTTTTTTTTTAAATGTGACACAACATTCATAACCAAGCACTAACTTAATAGGTTTTTTTTTTTATATTACAAATTTTAAAACAATGGTAAGGCCCGTGTCGGTTTTATTATGTTAAACACCTTTATTATATGCCATAACATTCTAATTAACCGCACTACCAGGGTATTGGGAGATTGGCCTTATTCTTTTGAACATAACAACATTTGTGGATAATCCCAGTTTGGTTTAACCAATTCACCGACTCACAAACTCACCAAGATATCAAGGGTGAACATAACATGATGCACGAATAATATCAATTTGGTCCAACCAATTCATCGGCTCATCGACTCACTAGGAGATTGGGACAACGAGAGATCGAAGGATTATTTAAAATGTAAGAGAAAAACTAGATCTAGTCTAACTGGATAACTAGGGAACTAGATCACCATGGATCAATATGATTAAAGTAAAGTGTTGAGAGGAAAATTATCCTGACCATCGGATCACCACTCCATTGGGAAACTTCCAACCTATAATGTATTCTTTAATTATTTATTGATTTAAGGAGTTTATTAGAAAGTTTTAATTGGACAAAAAATAGATCAATCAAGATACCCAGTGGTAAATAACAATGAAAATTAAATCATAACAAACCCAAAATTTGTAATGGATCGATTATTATTTATTCAAGAAATAAACAATAAAGGGGGGTTGTTGAGGCCTCAACAAATGGCGATACACTGGGCAAAGTAATTATCTTTGTCTAACATTACCTAAAATACTTATTCACACCAAATGTTTAAAAATAAGTTCAATGACTATAAATATACATTTCTTAATTATGAGTACCACTATATGTTTATGAATTTAAAAGATATTTTCATTAAGCACAAATATCAGGTAATTGATAGATCACCTCTTCGAGCCAATTTATGAGGTTAATTTACCTTAGCTTTCAATCCAGAAATAATTAATTTAAGGCGTGACCTAGGGTCTTCACTATGGGTGAGTAAACAACTTCCTATGTGTGTTCCTCATCTCTCTTTAACCCGACACTGCTTCGTTTCCTATGAGATTCCATAACCTTGATGAAGGTGCCTTAGTATCATACAAGTATGGTCTCACTTCCAGTGAGTGTCCATAGCCCCAACGAGTTTACTTGTACTTCCCACACTATATAGTGCATTCAAATTCCCTTTTACTATGTTACACCCCTATTGATGTGTGTGTGTGTGTGTGTGTGTGTATTACATGTGCAATTAGGTCTTTAGGGAAGTGAGGTGATATGAGAGTTGTTTAGATTTTCTTGGAAGATTACTCACTTTCAAATTTTAGCTTAAGGTCTTCTTTAATTATAATCTATTTAATGTGAGGTGAATGGAGAATTGAATAAAAAACCTGCAAGAAACCTAAAGTGTAAATGTGC
>JZKD02S1219990.1:0-12449 GCA_000966675.3 Picea glauca | reverse complement strand
GATGAAATCGGGCTTCGTTAGTCAAATCTCCCTCTGTATATTTTTCCCCAAGTTTATCAATTTCCTAAATTCACCCTCAAGTGCCAAGAACACTACCTCCCTGATTAGAGATCCATAGTATCTTCATCTGGGGAAACCCTTTTACTTATTTCACTCGATGCCATCGATCAGATGATGCAAGTACCCAAAGTCGATCCCCGTTCTCCCCTCACAATTTAAATTCTGAGAGAATTCTATTAGAACCTAATGTTTCCCCAAAGAGCACAAATATTTGAGTTGTTCCTTCCACAAGATGCCCAATTCCCTAAGAAGAATCCTCCCTATCACTCGTCCATATTTTTTGAAAAGGGAAATCAGATTATCTCATCACTGTGTTGTTTGCTCGGATACTTCTTAGATGAATGGGTGGATGAACCTATCTTAGGTTTCCTGTCCATTTTCTCCGCAGAAAATAAAGTGACCACCCAGTTTGATTACAATGGTTTCTTGGCCGAGAACCTGCACAAGCAACTGGAAATTTTCCCTACAGAAGGCATGTTCTAGTATTCTTCAATACTGGCCTACATGTTTATGTTCTATCAAGTAGAAAAATTTTCCTTTCTCATGTAGAAGATGCATAAAGACGGACAACCACAAGATGTAACCGTATGGATGTTGCTGCTCATAAGGAACTTGACTGAGTTCAGTTTCAAACAATTCATTGAGCTATTCTATCATCCAATTATAGGCATGCTCAGTGGAAGACCAGAACCAAGGATAAACGAGGAGATACAAAGAGTTATGCACCTTTCAGATCTCACAAAGACTGGAGATTGGTTCCTATACCAGAATCACTTGGAGATCAAAGTATATGTGTGTGAACTAGCTCCATATAAATTGCCTAAGTATGTTCCTGTTCGGATATTTGCACTAGAATATATTCATCAGATGATAAATTCAGATGACATTCATTTTGTGTCTCTCAAGAAAAAAAATAGATGAGGATTAAAGGGAAAATAGGACCGTTTATTTGCAACAATCGAGCTGCTGGAGAAGAGGTAGATAAACTACTAAAGGAAATGAATTTCAGCACCAATTTCATCTGGCATTCTGATTCAACTGGGGTCATTGAAGAGATGAGATCCAAAAACAAAAGTTCACCCTATGCTCACATCTACAAACCAGAAATTGAAAGGCATACGAACTAGACAGAGTGGGAGGAAAATACTCTAGTAGACACTGAACAATAGGAAGCTCCTTCAGTCTCTTTTTCACAGACTACCACTCCCCAGATACAAAAGGAAAAAACACCAAGAAAGGATTCCTCTCCTTTAATCAATGAGGTATCATCATAAGATTTTCAAGCATTTAGTAAAAGACCCAGAACCACTCATGCAATTCAAAATTCTGGTGAAGAAGAGTCTCATTCTGGCAAAGTGTTTGAGAAAGAACACCAGGTGATGTCCATTCCTTCTTCAAAGAAGCAGACAGATATAGTTGTGACCACCCAAAATCCACAAGGATCCGCACCTATAATCATTTTTGAAAAATATGATATGATTAAAAAGAAGAATCAGATGCTGACTAATAGCACCTACACCCAGTTCTAGAAGAAAACATCCACAACACAACACAAACTATTGTCATCCTTTGAAACAAAGAAAGGAAGAATGCATCTGGCATTTCTGCAAGCACAAGTGCCTCAACCCAAGGAGATCACTGACTACAAGAGGTCAACTATTGTTTTTGACACCAAACAAGTCCATCTAGCCGACCAGATGGATTTGCACAGATATACTGGAGAAATGGTTTTCTCCACATTATCACATGATTCCTTTATTGCAACTAAGTTACAAGTATCTTTAAGCAATGTTCAGACCCAATTGAAGTTGGAAAAGATATCCTCTTTTGCAAAAGACAACAGAGTAAAATTCTTAGAGGAGTTGGTGCTCAAGATTGGGTACGATCCCTCAAATGTAAAAGAGGAAGAGGAGATGATAAAGAAAAAGAATGCTGACATTGCATCTCTAAGAAAATAGATGAAATTTCCACCAACAAAAGATTCACAAGCCAAAGAAATAGGTGAAGCAGAAGATGAGAAAGAGGAATGGTTGAAGCTGATCATGCAACATGATGCATAGATAAAGGAAATGGAGGTAGAATTGGAAAGAGAAGGAGAAATCAACCCCAATGGAAGTTATTCCATTGAATGTATTTCCCTTGGCTAAAGTCAATACAACAACTATGCCAACGAACACCACAGTGGAAATTCCATCGGCAACCCCATTGATAGCATTGGAAAAGACTATGGAGCTATCAAAGTTCATGGAGGAGATGAATCTGCAGGAAACAAAGATTAATAGGTTGAAAATGGAGGTTGAAAATCTCTAGGAACTCAATTCTTCTTTCCAAATAAGATACAATGTTGAGAGACAGGCAGCAGAGAAGCTTAAGAAGGAAATACAATAGCTCTAGAAACAAACAGTGGCAAGAAAGACATTAGCTGAGGCTAAGGAAAATATCTAGACATACATCTCCAATTCCATAAACGATATTTGGCCCATGGTGCAAATCATGTTTGAACAACATGATCTGGTGTTGAAGAGCAGGCAACCCATTGACAAGATAAGAAAAGAACCGGATGAAATTCCCTCGGCAACCAACGCGATCATCAAGTTTCTGAACTCAAAAACCAAAGAAGAACTGGAAGAACTGAAAGTTGAATATAGAACAGAGACTATCCTCGAAGTAAAAAGAGTGTTGACTAAAAATGGATTAATGTTGTAGTTGGAGGAAAAGGCTCAGAACATGGACATTGGAGTTCATATATTTTTTAGCAATATTGAAGCCTTACATAAAAAGGGTCTTCCTGATCTACGTGTCCTAAATGATAAATTAACGACTTTGTCCGATTACAAGAAAAAGATCTCCACCATGGCCAAAGACAGTTCCAAGTTTTCAGGGATACAGGGCAACATCATGGGCAAGGCATTCTTAGAGACTCTACAGCATGAACTCAACATACAACATGAAATCAAGTACATTTTCCTCATCAAGATGATTTTTGCTAAATACACCGAGATGGATGAAGTCTACCGCTGGCTATTGAAAGTAACCATCCCAAGCACAAAAAGATGGGATGAGTTGTGCAAATTGATTGAGTAAAGGTAAAGCCTCGTCCACCTCAGCGTCCAAAATAGTTAAAGTCATCCGAATGACTCACCAATGGTCTTCCCCGAAATCAGCATGAGAGATTTGACACATCATCATCAGTTACTACATTTCTACATCTTTTTATCTAGTTAGTTATACTCAAACTCTATCACATCCTGATCATTAATGACAAGGTCATTTGTAACTTTTATTATAAATATTTCCAACTTAGAAGTATTGAGGGTTGTTGATATTTACACCCAAGCAATCTCTAATCGCTGTAATTTTTATCAAGAGGTTATCCCAGTAATACAAAGAGAAGTTCCACAAGATTTCTGCGTGCTAATTGTTGGTGAAGTTTCCTCAGTCTGCGTAAAAAAATTTCCTTCTCAGTTATCATATTTTCTTTCTAAATCTAATCTTTAAAAGAAGTTAAAGTTGCAGAATTTTCCATTGTGTACTCTGTTCTTAATATTTTATAGATTTAAATTTTTTCTTCTGATGTTATAACAAAGAAATTCTTAAATGATTTTTGTTTTAATTGATATCTCACCTTTTTCAGCAATACACTATTTTATTCCTAAATAATCCAACATTAGAACTATCTCTCCCTGTAAAACGAATCTCATAAAAGCTGTCCTTAACCTCTATCTTTTTAAAACAGATCCCATAGCCCAATGGAAGCGTAAGTGATGCTCAACCATTTCATTTAAAAACAATACAAACAACTCGGTTATATTCTTTCTAACTAGCCTAAAATTGAAAATCCAAACAAATCTAAAACTCATAGAGAGATCCCTCTCTGAAACTGGTAGGGCTAGCTCCCAGTTTCGAAGCGGTTGGTTAAGGTTACCTCTGATATATTTTTTCTTACCTCACGACAACGTCTGGAAATTTACAGAGTGATAACAATGATGGCATAAATACCACAAAATATTCTTCTTATCAAGGAATCAACAATAATATAATGACTGAGCTACAACATAAGTATAACTTAAGGCCTAGAATTAAAAATATAGCAACTGCCAAACTGAAGAAAATATTGCCGAGAGGTGAAACATATGAGCCAACTCCAGAACGGACTGAAGAAAAGAATGCTAAATAAAAGGAGTTGACTCACAGAATGCCAAAACAAAAACAGTTGAGATACAAACTGTTAAAACAAAGCAGCTGAAACGCAAATTGCAGAAATTAAAAAAAACTGAAAAGAAAGCAACACAAGCCAACAAGTCAGAAAAAAATGAGATAGATATCCAAACTAGAGAGATTGATAAGACAACATGAGGTTTCAACCTAGAAAATGAGATTAATAAAATCAAGATACCGGTACCTCTAGTTGAATTGGCGAAAAATCCTACATACAGAAAGCAAATTGCCAAAATGATAAAATTTTCAAATATGGAAAGTCAGGCTGATGTTATAAATTTGGAAGATGATAAACCGAATATAATTTCGGTCCTCATTTTGAAGGTGCCATAGATATTGTCTCTCCTTTCTGCATTATGCTAACTGTGCATGATCATCTACTCCATAATTGTATGTTAGATTTTGGATCTTTCCACAATGTGATGCCCAAAGCTATTATGGATAGACTTGGTCTTGAAATTACCATACCATACAAAGATCTATATTCCTTTGATTCGAGAAAAGTAAAATGTGTGGGCATGATTAAATATTTAGTGGTAAATCTTGTGCAGATTCTAGTAAAATGTGTTCTGGTGGATGTGGTTGTTGCTGATATTCCCCCAAAGTATGGCATGATGTTATCCAGGTCTTGGGGCGCCAAGCTTGAAGGATCCCTCCAACTCAACATGACGTACGCTACAATCCAGATCTTCGGCGGACAACTCACACATCTGTACATAGAAGCAAGGCTAGCATATACAATAAGTGATCCACATAATCCAAATAATTACCCTGTTTATGTCGCATATAGGGATTTATGAAATTTCATTTTATCAATTGATGATGATATCGATGAATGTATAGAAAAAAGTTGTACAGAAAAATAAAAAACAGAAAAGAAAAATAAAAATGTTTATAATACAAGAATTTGGAAAATGTGTTTCGATGGTGCTTCGTCAAGTGAAGGAGCAGGAGCTAGAGTGCCTTTTTTGGCACCCGAAGATGAGTTTGTTATCCCTTTATCTTACAGGTTACAGTGGGACATCGATTACACCAATAATGTGTGCGAATACGAAGCCCTGATATTAGGATTAGAGGCTGCCAGGAAGTTGAATATTAAAAACTTGGAAATTTATGGCNGTTTCTTGGCCGAGAACCTGCACAAGCAACTGGAAATTTTCCCTACAGAAGGCATGTTCTAGTATTCTTCAATACTGGCCTACATGTTTATGTTCTATCAAGTAGAAAAATTTTCCTTTCTCATGTAGAAGATGCATAAAGACGGACAACCACAAGATGTAACCGTATGGATGTTGCTGCTCATAAGGAACTTGACTGAGTTCAGTTTCAAACAATTCATTGAGCTATTCTATCATCCAATTATAGGCATGCTCAGTGGAAGACCAGAACCAAGGATAAACGAGGAGATACAAAGAGTTATGCACCTTTCAGATCTCACAAAGACTGGAGATTGGTTCCTATACCAGAATCACTTGGAGATCAAAGTATATGTGTGTGAACTAGCTCCATATAAATTGCCTAAGTATGTTCCTGTTCGGATATTTGCACTAGAATATATTCATCAGATGATAAATTCAGATGACATTCATTTTGTGTCTCTCAAGAAAAAAAATAGATGAGGATTAAAGGGAAAATAGGACCGTTTATTTGCAACAATCGAGCTGCTGGAGAAGAGGTAGATAAACTACTAAAGGAAATGAATTTCAGCACCAATTTCATCTGGCATTCTGATTCAACTGGGGTCATTGAAGAGATGAGATCCAAAAACAAAAGTTCACCCTATGCTCACATCTACAAACCAGAAATTGAAAGGCATACGAACTAGACAGAGTGGGAGGAAAATACTCTAGTAGACACTGAACAATAGGAAGCTCCTTCAGTCTCTTTTTCACAGACTACCACTCCCCAGATACAAAAGGAAAAAACACCAAGAAAGGATTCCTCTCCTTTAATCAATGAGGTATCATCATAAGATTTTCAAGCATTTAGTAAAAGACCCAGAACCACTCATGCAATTCAAAATTCTGGTGAAGAAGAGTCTCATTCTGGCAAAGTGTTTGAGAAAGAACACCAGGTGATGTCCATTCCTTCTTCAAAGAAGCAGACAGATATAGTTGTGACCACCCAAAATCCACAAGGATCCGCACCTATAATCATTTTTGAAAAATATGATATGATTAAAAAGAAGAATCAGATGCTGACTAATAGCACCTACACCCAGTTCTAGAAGAAAACATCCACAACACAACACAAACTATTGTCATCCTTTGAAACAAAGAAAGGAAGAATGCATCTGGCATTTCTGCAAGCACAAGTGCCTCAACCCAAGGAGATCACTGACTACAAGAGGTCAACTATTGTTTTTGACACCAAACAAGTCCATCTAGCCGACCAGATGGATTTGCACAGATATACTGGAGAAATGGTTTTCTCCACATTATCACATGATTCCTTTATTGCAACTAAGTTACAAGTATCTTTAAGCAATGTTCAGACCCAATTGAAGTTGGAAAAGATATCCTCTTTTGCAAAAGACAACAGAGTAAAATTCTTAGAGGAGTTGGTGCTCAAGATTGGGTACGATCCCTCAAATGTAAAAGAGGAAGAGGAGATGATAAAGAAAAAGAATGCTGACATTGCATCTCTAAGAAAATAGATGAAATTTCCACCAACAAAAGATTCACAAGCCAAAGAAATAGGTGAAGCAGAAGATGAGAAAGAGGAATGGTTGAAGCTGATCATGCAACATGATGCATAGATAAAGGAAATGGAGGTAGAATTGGAAAGAGAAGGAGAAATCAACCCCAATGGAAGTTATTCCATTGAATGTATTTCCCTTGGCTAAAGTCAATACAACAACTATGCCAACGAACACCACAGTGGAAATTCCATCGGCAACCCCATTGATAGCATTGGAAAAGACTATGGAGCTATCAAAGTTCATGGAGGAGATGAATCTGCAGGAAACAAAGATTAATAGGTTGAAAATGGAGGTTGAAAATCTCTAGGAACTCAATTCTTCTTTCCAAATAAGATACAATGTTGAGAGACAGGCAGCAGAGAAGCTTAAGAAGGAAATACAATAGCTCTAGAAACAAACAGTGGCAAGAAAGACATTAGCTGAGGCTAAGGAAAATATCTAGACATACATCTCCAATTCCATAAACGATATTTGGCCCATGGTGCAAATCATGTTTGAACAACATGATCTGGTGTTGAAGAGCAGGCAACCCATTGACAAGATAAGAAAAGAACCGGATGAAATTCCCTCGGCAACCAACGCGATCATCAAGTTTCTGAACTCAAAAACCAAAGAAGAACTGGAAGAACTGAAAGTTGAATATAGAACAGAGACTATCCTCGAAGTAAAAAGAGTGTTGACTAAAAATGGATTAATGTTGTAGTTGGAGGAAAAGGCTCAGAACATGGACATTGGAGTTCATATATTTTTTAGCAATATTGAAGCCTTACATAAAAAGGGTCTTCCTGATCTACGTGTCCTAAATGATAAATTAACGACTTTGTCCGATTACAAGAAAAAGATCTCCACCATGGCCAAAGACAGTTCCAAGTTTTCAGGGATACAGGGCAACATCATGGGCAAGGCATTCTTAGAGACTCTACAGCATGAACTCAACATACAACATGAAATCAAGTACATTTTCCTCATCAAGATGATTTTTGCTAAATACACCGAGATGGATGAAGTCTACCGCTGGCTATTGAAAGTAACCATCCCAAGCACAAAAAGATGGGATGAGTTGTGCAAATTGATTGAGTAAAGGTAAAGCCTCGTCCACCTCAGCGTCCAAAATAGTTAAAGTCATCCGAATGACTCACCAATGGTCTTCCCCGAAATCAGCATGAGAGATTTGACACATCATCATCAGTTACTACATTTCTACATCTTTTTATCTAGTTAGTTATACTCAAACTCTATCACATCCTGATCATTAATGACAAGGTCATTTGTAACTTTTATTATAAATATTTCCAACTTAGAAGTATTGAGGGTTGTTGATATTTACACCCAAGCAATCTCTAATCGCTGTAATTTTTATCAAGAGGTTATCCCAGTAATACAAAGAGAAGTTCCACAAGATTTCTGCGTGCTAATTGTTGGTGAAGTTTCCTCAGTCTGCGTAAAAAAATTTCCTTCTCAGTTATCATATTTTCTTTCTAAATCTAATCTTTAAAAGAAGTTAAAGTTGCAGAATTTTCCATTGTGTACTCTGTTCTTAATATTTTATAGATTTAAATTTTTTCTTCTGATGTTATAACAAAGAAATTCTTAAATGATTTTTGTTTTAATTGATATCTCACCTTTTTCAGCAATACACTATTTTATTCCTAAATAATCCAACATTAGAACTATCTCTCCCTGTAAAACGAATCTCATAAAAGCTGTCCTTAACCTCTATCTTTTTAAAACAGATCCCATAGCCCAATGGAAGCGTAAGTGATGCTCAACCATTTCATTTAAAAACAATACAAACAACTCGGTTATATTCTTTCTAACTAGCCTAAAATTGAAAATCCAAACAAATCTAAAACTCATAGAGAGATCCCTCTCTGAAACTGGTAGGGCTAGCTCCCAGTTTCGAAGCGGTTGGTTAAGGTTACCTCTGATATATTTTTTATTACCTCACGACAACCTCTGGAAATTTACAGAGTGATAACAATGATGACATAAATACCACAAAATATTCTTCTTATCAAGGAATCAACAATAATATAGTGACCGAGCTACAACATAAGTATAATTTAAGGCCTAGAATTAAAAATATAGCAACTGCCAAACTGAAGAAAATATTGCCGAGAGGTGAAACATATGAGCCAACTCTAGAATGGATAGAAGAAAAGACTGCTAAATAAAAGGAGTTGACTCACAGAATGCCAAAACAAAAACAGTTGAGATACAAACTGTTAAAACAAAGCAGCTGAAACGCAAATTGCAGAAATAAAAAAAACTGAAAAGAAAGCAACACAAGCCAACAAGTCAGAAAAAAATGAGATAGATATCCAAACTAGAGAGATTGATAAGACAACAGGAGGTTTCAACCTAGAAAATGAGATTAATAAAATCAAGATCACGGTACCTCTAGTTGAATTGGCGAAAAATCCTATATACAGAAAGCAAATTGCCAAAATGATAAAATTTTCAAATATGGAAAGTCAGGCTGATGTTATAAATTTGGAAGATGATAAACCGAATATAATTTCGGTCCTCATTTTGAAGGTTCCATAGATACTGTCGCTCCTTTCTACATTATGCTAACTGTGCATGATCATCTGCTCCATAATTGTATGTTAGATTTTGGAGCTTTCCACAATGTGATGCCCAAAGCTATTATGGATAGACTTGGTCTTGAAATTACCATACCATATAGAGATCTATATTCCTTTGATTCGATAAAAGTAAAATGTGTGGGTATGATTAAATATTTAGTGGTAAATCTTGTGAAGATTCTAGTAAAATGTGTTCTGGTGGATGTGGTTGTTGCTGATATTCCCCCTAAGTATGGCATGATGTTATCCAGGTCTTGGGGCGCCAAGCTTGAAGGATCCCTCCAACTCAACATGACGTACACTACAATCCAGATCTTCGGTGGACAACTCACACATCTGTACATAGAAGCAAGGCTAGCATATACAATAAGTGATCCACATAATCCAAATAATTACCCTGTTTATGTCGCATATAGGGATTTATGAAATTTCATTTTATCAATTGATGATGATATCGATGAATGTATAGAAAAAAGTTGTACAGAAAAATAAAAAACAGAAAAGAAAAATAAAAATGTTTATAATACAAGAATTTGGAAAATGTGTTTCGATGGTGCTTCGTCAAGTGAAGGAGCAGGAGCTAGAGTGCCTTTTTTGGCACCCGAAGATGAGTTTGTTATCCCTTTATCTTACAGGTTACAGTGGGACATCGATTACACCAATAATGTGTGCGAATACGAAGCCCTGATATTAGGATTAGAGGCTGCCAGGAAGTTGAATATTAAAAACTTGGAAATTTATGGCGATGCTGAATTAATCATAAAATAGATAAATCGATAGTACCAGGCCAAACACCCAAGGTTGAGGTCTTACAGAAATTGCGCCTTGGATCTGATTGAAATTTGTTTCTCGTCGGTTAATGCTCACTACATCCCTACAACAGAAAATCAACGGGCAGATTCATTGGCCAAAGCAGCTTCAACGTTTGTACCTCCTACTATTTTCAAATTGAAATATCACATAGAAATGAGGCACAAACCCTCAATACCGAACAATATACAACATTGGCAGGTGTTCGAAGATGATGAACAAATCAGACAATTCTTAGAAATGGTGGACGACTTTCCTGAAACACATATTGACCAAGAAAATCAGATTGACCCAGCTTGGATCATGCAGGAAGGAGAAGACCCTCAGGAGTTCTGAGATAAGATCGCCAATCATCACATTATAGTGATAAAAAATAATCATATCCCTAAAGGTCTAATCCCTTTGGAGAGAATATTTGATCATGATGACATTCCATTAAAGTCTACCTTATAGACTCATCTTGAAGAAGTGGAAGATTGTAATATAGGCACCAAGGAAACTCCTAAGCTGGTAAAAATATCTAAATACCTTCCCCCTGAAATGAAAATAAAATATGCAGAGTTACTCAAGCAATATAAGGATGTTTTTTCCTAGTCTTACAATGAAATCAGAACTTATGATACCACCTTATAGGCATATGTGCACACGAGGAAGTCAGCTTCAGGATTGGCGATCTTCAACACGGGTGCATGGGTCAGTAGATGTTTCAGGGTTTGAAATCTTTCTTCACATTTCTGTGTCCACAGGAATTTTGTCCCCTTCTTCTGGAGGGAAGTGTTTGGAAAACAAATCTTGGAGAATCCTTTTATAAATATCCTATAGTATCCTGCTAATCCCATAAAGGATCTGATATCCAAAACATCCTTTGGGGTAGGCCATTCCATGATAGACTTGATTTTGTCAGGGTCTACTGCTACTCCTTCTTCAGATAGAACATGGCCTAAGTAATGTATTTTCTTCTGGAAGAATTCACATTTGTTGAATTTGGCATAGAGCTGATGTTCTCTTAGCACTTACAACACAAGTCCAAGATGCTCTTCATGCTCTTTTATGTTCTTGGAGTAAATTAATATATCGTCAATAAAAACAAGAACAAATTTGTCTAGGAATTTGCTGAGTACATTGTTCATCAAGCACATAAAAGTGGCAGGGGCATTAGTCAACCCAAATGGTACTACCACGAACTCATAGTGACCATACCTCGTCCGGAAGGCAGTTTTATGGATGTCTTCACCCTTGATTCGGACTTGATGGTATCCCGACCTCAAATCAATCTTTGAGAAAATAGACACACCCCCCAATTGATCGAACAAGTCATCGATCCTGGGCAAGGGGTACTTGTTCTTTATGGTTACCTTATTGAGTTGCCTATAATATATACACAATCTAAGGGTACCGTCCTTCTTTTTCACGAACAGGATTGGTGCTCCCCACAGAGACACGCAGGGTCGAATATAGCCTTTATCCATCATTTCTTTTAATTGCAACTTGAGTTCAACTGACTCGGGTGTGCTCATCTGGTAGGGTGTCCTAGACATCGGCACCACTCCTGGTGCAAGTTCTATCGAGAAGTCAATGTCCCTTCTCGGAGGTAAACCCGATACCTCTTTCGAAAACACATCTCTGTATTCTCTCAGGATAGGGTGATCGTCAGGGCTTGGTTTGTCACCTTCAATTATTTTCAACACCTATATTGCATATAGGGAACATCCCTTTCGACAATACTTTCTCATTTGCAGAGATGATATTTGTCTCACCAAGACAGGTTTTTGGATCCCTTGAAGGGTTATCTTTTTCCCTTCTTTACTTACACATTCTAAGGTTTTATGGTAACAGTCCAATCTGGCTTTATGGGTGGCTAGCTAGTCCATACCAGTCAGCAGATCATACGATCCCAGGGGTAATAAGTTAAGGGTTTTTTGGGTGGGGAACCTACCCAACATCCAATGGCAGGCTAGTATAACCTCTGCTACCCTTCTTTTGGTGCCAGTGGCTAATTGTACCAACCATGGCTTGGTATGTTTTTGTGGCTGTAGTTTACACTTATCAACAACTTTAGGGGCTATATAACT
>JZKD02S1219979.1:0-12449 GCA_000966675.3 Picea glauca | reverse complement strand
TCCTAGGCTGCCACATGGCCCAATCAGGTGGCGCCATGTGGCACCCTGCGGATTCCCAATGACAGCTAGGTAAAAAATTTGTAAGGTCCAGGGGGATTCGAACCCTTGAACTCACAGGCAAGCTACGTCTTCGGGTAAAGCGACGGACCGATCGGATTGTTGATGAACTTTTTTTAGCAAGTCAACGATCCTGCATTTAAAGTTGACAAGTGGTGCATTGGTTGGTTAGGCCCCAGTCAGAAGGGAGATAAGACCACAACCAAGGGATACAGAACAGGGCCTACACTAGTTTTTGTGTGCATTGAGTGTGAATCTCCTCACCACATGGTCTCACACCATAAAACTAAGAGCTAGATTGGAGGGGGCCAACACATATGTGCTAGCGTGAGGTCATGTGGGGTGCGCCCATAGGACCAGCGACCAACACATTTGGGGGATGCACCCATTATTTATCCAAAGTGGGTTTATTAACATTATAATAGTGATTTTTATGGTTTTTCTCGACAGATTTGGGGGATTTTGCCCAGTTTTGGGGGATATTGGGCCCTTTTTTAGGCCAAATCTTGGGAGGAAGTTGGGATATGGTTACCAACTTCATATCTATATAAACCAGGCTTTCTTGAGGCCATAGGAGGAGATTCAAAGTAGGTTTGTGCTGAATATTTTCCAATCCAAAGTTATTTTTATGTAGGTAAGTTGTTGAGGAGCACACCTTTGCGAGCCATTTCTAAGAGCTTCGATCATCCGATTTGAGTGTCGTTTCTACTGTTGGGTTCTAGAGATATGGTAGAACAAGCCCAGATCTATTTTGTGACATTTTTACACTACTTTGATGTACTTATTGATATTTGAACATAAATAAGAAAGCCTCACCCAATGAGACAAAGGCTCGGAGACGTAGGCAATATTTCTAAACTCAGTTATCACATTGGTGCTATGGTTTGTTGTTGTTTTATGCTTCATTTTAGTTTTGTACATGTTTGTATGACTGCCACATTTCTTTTATACTTATTCCTCTTTCTTTAATCTTCCTAATTGGTTAATCAACACATGCTTAATAACTCAACCATAGTCACGTAAAAGATCTTTTTAGATCACTCAAGTGGCTTTGAAGACCTAGAAACAGATTTGGGCATTGCATGGTAGTTTAACTAAGGAAATATATTTGTTGTGTTATTCATCTAAGACCTCTACCCTGGGTGGAATGTGTTAAGTCAGGGGGAAACTTTGAGATCGAGGTTCTCTCCCCATTGGACCTACGGAACACCCGGTCGGTAAGTCTATAAGATTGTCGAATAACAAGAAAGGAGACCAAATTAAATTTTGCACACAAAGAGTGGGGACCCTGACTTCAATCCCCATTTCACGGATTCAAAGACTTGTTAATATCCCAAATCCCTTAAATAAAATTCTCAAGATAAAATGAACGTGACATTTTCTTCACATCACATTTACATTCATCTGACAGTGGTCTACCTTATATTATTTTGTTAGCTTATATTTACTTCAATTGATTTAAATTTATGTGGTGAATGATTAATGTTTATGATATTTTCATAGATTGTATCCTTTGAGTAATTTATGCTACTATATTTAATCTTGTGTTTCCCAATAAAATCCTAGAATAAATTTTCTTTTCAATTTCGTAGAGTACAAGCCTTAGATTCAAATTCATAGGGACTACCCCCCTTGGACACACCAAGTGGATTGAATATTTCTTCCAAGATAGACCAGATGTGTATAAGGCGAAAACAGGGGCCATCCCCTATTGTTTTTTTGGAGGATCATCATATTTTGTAAAATTTATAGATGATTTCTCTAGAAAGGTGTGGGTCTATGTCCTAAAAATACAAGCTAATATGTTTAATGTATTTAACCAATTTATAGATTTAGTTGAAAAGAGAATTGGCAGGACAATCAAATGTTTAAGAACTGATAATGGAGGTAAGTTCACTTCTTTAGAATTTGAAAATTATTTCAAGGAAGTTGGTTCAAAAGGCACAAAAACATAGTATATACTTCCCAAACAAAATGGTGTGGCATAACAGATGAACATGACTCTTCTAGAAATAAAAAGGATCATGCTCAAGAATGCTTATTTTCAACAAGATTTGTGGGCAAAAGCAGTCTCTATTGCTTGTTATATGATAAATTGGTCACCATCATTTGCAAAATATTGTAAAATTCCTAAAGAGGTATGAATAGGTCATCATTGTGATTACTCAAATTTAAAAAGATTTTGTTGTGAAGCTTGTCCTCTTACTCCTAAAAAACGACTTTCTAAGTTAGACCCCTTATCAAAAATATATGTCTTTGTTGGTTATGTTGTTGTAGTTGAGGGATATATATTGTGGGATCATACTGCCCACAAAATCATCATTAGAAGAGTTATAATATTTTATGAATCTCCCCTCATTAAATTAGATATTTTAGAAGTTGATTTAAAATAGGAATAAGTACCACTAAATAAACAAATTCAATTGGAGAATCAACCATATACATAAACATGGAAGTAGGAAGAAGCTTTTGATGATAAAGAAGTTTTGGATGCTAAATATATTTAGGAAAATGTGGAAATTCCACAACCAACACCAAGGAGATCTACACGAGACAAAAATCCTCCTAAGAGGTATACCGATTTTCTTTCATTTGTTTCTATGATTACTAGTGATCGAGAACCTTCTTGTTATCAGGAAGTGTTGGCCCTTGGTTAAGGAAGGAAGAAAATAAAAAGGAAGGAAAGGTAAAAAGAAAGCTTCGCGGGAGACACTGTAACTGTCATTGAGTTGAAGTGAACAAAAGAGCAGGAAGGATGGAGAGAATTACGGAAAATCAAGCCATTGGACGAGAAGATCAGGGATGGCAGATCAGAAAGGAAGAAGGATCGTGGACAACTCAGCAAGTAGATAAATCCATCATTGGATGCTTTGGAGCACCGCGAGATGAAGAAGGAAAGATAGGCTAGCGAAGCTCGAAAAAATCAGGTCAAGTTGACCTAGGGTTTTAGACACCTAGGGTTTTGGTAATTAGGGTTTTGACACCTAGGTTTCGACCTGAGGCTGTCGGTGAGGGATTGTAATATATAAATAGAGGTCGAAAGGACCTAGGGTGAGTCGGTACTAGTGTTGGGTATTGATATTGATTTTTGTTTGAGAGATTATTGTAGTGTGAGAGAGAGGAGTGCTAAGAGGGAGAGCCTTATGGTAATGTAAGATTTTTAGTTGGGTGTGAAGATCAAGTCTTGTAGTTGGGTGCGTAGGAACAGGGGAGAAAGAAAGAAGAAGAGAGAAGATCTGTTGACTAAGAGTGAAGATCAGAACTGTAAGCTTTACCTTAATACATCATAAGCACAATTGTGTGGATGTAGCCCTAGAGAGAGGGTCAACCATGTCTATTTTTTGTTGTATGTGTGATTGATGCCTGGATCTTTGTCATTGTTATACTTCTAATTGCATTATTGTGTTAGATCAGATGTATGGTTGTATAGAGTATATTTAACTAATAAAGAGATATATGAATGTTGCATTATTGTTATATTAGTTCCACTTGATATTCCCCTAGTTGTAGACATCTCTATCCTGCAACTCCCTCTTAGATACTTCGGTTGAGACTGCATCTGCTTCACAGGTTTTTTTGAAAGGGCCAGTAGTTAGGGCTTGTTGGTGTGCTCTTGGAGTGAACCCTGGGTCTTCCCTGTGCCAACAAATGGTTCTGTTGTCAGGACTGCAATCTATGTAAGGGAATGTCAAGGTGGTTCCCATCGAAGACAAAGATTCAGAAGTGGATAGAGGATCAAGAGAAGGACTTCACAGAAGCCCAGAACAAGAACCCTAAATTGATTACTGAAGATTGTCTACAAAGATACATTTTCACTGACATTCACGAGATCTTCTTTGGGGGAATCCACCAAGAGTGGTTTGAATGGTTGGCTAGGTTAGCCGATACCCCGACCTCTTGTGGTCTGGATGTCAAAGTTTATTAAGAAGGTTAAGAGAGCCAACAATGTTGTATCAAGGGTTGCAGATCACTGGTTCGATAGTACCATTGAAGGGTATATCATCGAGTTTGTTGTTGACATAACATAATCGTATAGCCAAGCTGAGAAATACTTTTTCAAAGGACCTAGAGGAAAATTTTTGCACTTTCTGAAGCTGAGAATCAAGATGTTATTGCATGAAAAGAACGTCTTGAAGATACAGTAGATTGGTCAGACCTGAAAAGGTCATGTTAAAGATCTCAAACAGCGACAGTGACACAAAAGCTGGACATATGCACAGTGGGAAATTATTCCAAGGGGTTCACCTTGAGAACTTGTTTAAGAAAAACTACGGAGAAGAGGGTTTCTACAGTGGAGAAGAAGTAGATCTAACTGACGAAGAACATTTAGAGCCCACCAGAACAGAAGAAGGGGAAGCTAAAGAACTTCGCCAAAGTGAGCCAGAAACCTCAGGAACTGCATAGGTTACTGAAGTAAGTAACATTAACCCTCATGTTGTTTCAATATCACTTAGTAGTCAGAATAGTCAGAACCACTAGAGTCCTTAGAGCACTGGTACTGGTAGTTTAGCATCTACTCAGACAAGAAGTCTAGTTATCTCTATGGCAGATGAAATGAGGCTCCCTATCTTTAGAGGAGATGGATCTAAAGATCTAGATTAGCATTGGTTTCTATGTGAAGCCGTATGGAATATTAAAAGTATCACTGACGAAGCCATCAAGAGAACCCAGTTCAACACTACGCTACGGGACCGCACACTGAGCTGGTACATGAAACTTGTCCAAGGACTAGCACAGCCTAAGACATTGAATGAGATCAAGAATGCGCTAGTTGCAGAGCTTAAAAAACCTAAGTCGGAGTCACAATGTATTACAGAGCTAAAAAAGATCAAACAAAATGTAGCAGAACTTGTTTGGGAGTTTGACCAGAGATTCAAGACCCTAACAGGCTGATTAACTTTTCAGATCCCTGATGAAAAGAACAAAGAATGGTTCATCATTACATTGTTACCACATATTAGAATCCCTCTAATGCAGCATAAGATTGCATCGCAGAAAAAAGATTTGGAGATTTCCATGAATCTTGAATCAACACCTATGGGAGAATCTAGCTCAGGCATGAGCTAGATCTTGAGCCAGCTGACTAGTCTATATCTGCAGGTTGAGGACATGAATAAGGACAAGGGGAAGGACAAAAGAGAATATATCTAGTGTGTAAGATGCAAATCTTTTTCAAGGGTAAGTCTGCATCACCAACATAAGAAAAAGAGGTAAGCAAACTCATGGATTTTTTGTGCACTTGTGTTAAGTTGATTCAAGATAAAAGCGTTGTACAAGAATTGAAAGATTTAATCAAGCAGTATGATCTAGGTAACATAGAATCCTTATTGAATAGGTCAGTACACCAAATTGGGAAAAGGAGAAGGACAAATAAATAATTACATCTGAATTCTCAAATAGGAGAATATGTTATAGACTATGTAGTCCTCGACTTAGGGTCAGAGGTCAATGTCATGAAAAAGAAAACCTGGGCACTAATGGGAAAACCTAATATGATATACTCCCCTATCAGGCTTTGCATGGTTAATCAACAAGTTGTCATCCCATTTGGATGATTGGAGCATGTCCCAGATTTTGAAGTAATTGAAATTGTTGATGACAGCTGCCCTTACCCTACATTATTAGGAATTGATTGGGCCTTCGACAATTCTACTATTGTTGATCTAAATAAGAGGTGAATAACATTTGAAAGAAATGGCCTTAGGATCACTGCACCTTTAGATCCAGATGAGGGACCTAGATACACAGAGCCTGTCAGAGAAGAAGACTACGAATATGAGATGGAAAACATCTATAAATTAATAGCCAAACAGCAGGATTATATCAACCCTACTGTCGATGGGAAACTAAGCTAGAGAAGTGATAGCACAAGTTCATCATATTCAAGAGAAGCGCTAGAGAATTGGCAGAACTAGATGTATGAAGTATCCATAAGGATGTGTGCTCGACTGACCAGAGAAGTTCCCTGGATTGGTACGACAACAAGTAACTTACCTACCTTTGATGGTCTGAATCCTTTAGAATCCTTCTTGATGGAATTTGAAGCAATTGTACCATCACAATAGAGTTTGTTGGCTATGGATGAGTCCCTGAAAGCTACACCATCAAGATGGTGGGTGACGCACAAAGGAAACATCACAAACTGGACACAATGTCAAACCTTGATGACAATGCAGTTTTCAGCACAAGTAGGAAGCTGGGAAGTGAGGTACACAGGTTGAAGCTACCCAAAGGACCATGTACGAAGATGCGAAGAGGCCTGGAGTTACATTCCTCAAGAAAAATGGGAACATATATTCATTAACATGCTAGACACGATCCCTATCAACTGGTACCTTCAAGCGGAGTTGTGCCTTGTCACTTCAGATTGGGAAGGTATGATCCAGAATTTTGTAATCGCCTTTTTGTTTGAAAAAAAAATTGCTTCTGTAGACCAAGCATTACATATTGTGAGATAGAACGTATTTAAGGAGGCATATGGCCTCCCTTTGAAGCAAGAAGAGGATGAATGGACTGTGCCATTCTAGAAATTGCAATAATGTTACCACATTAATGCCGACAAAGATGATGATATGAGGAAGGTAAACATTACTGAGACAGAAGGCCATAGGAATGTGGAAGGAATAAGAGTTGAACTAACATTCATTAGACAGTCGATAAAGATAAATAAATTTAATATCGGGATAGAGGAGACACTGATGCTTGCCAATGTTGGAGATTACTAGAATGTTTCTACAATTGAAAAAATTACAGAATCATTGCACAAGTATCTGGACTTGTTTCCTACCAAGTTCATTGATATGAAGGGTATCAAAGGACCTATGGGATTAATGAGAATACCTTTGAAACTAGATGTGAAGCCAGTCAAGCAAAGACCCTACAGATTGAATCCGAAATATAAGGAAAAAGTGAAGATTGAGATTGAACGAATGATGGAAGCAAGGATTATTGAACCTGTCAAAGAGTTGAAGTGAATCAGCCCTATTGCTGTACAAGACAAGAAGACAAGAGAAATAAGGATATGTGTGGACCTCAGGAAGTTGAATGATGTCTATCTACATGACCCCTTCCCTACACCATTCACAAACGAAGTGTTGGATAACGTGGGAGGCCAGGAAGTATATTATTTTACAGATGCCTTTTCAGGATACCATCAGATCCGCATTGCCAAGGAGGACCGTCATAAGAATACATTTTCCATAGAGTGGGGATCCTACCAATATATAGTAATGCCATTTGGATTGAAGAATGCACCAGCCATCTTTTCTAGGGTGGTGGTCGAAGAATTCAAAGAATTTTTGCATACATTTTTAGAAGCATACTTTGATGACTAGACTATTTTTAGCTTGTTGAAAAATCATATTGAATGTCTAAGGATAATGTTGGATAAATGCAGGCAATGTCAAATTGCTTTGAATCTGAAGAAGTGCATCTTCTTCTCATCATTTGGAGTATTATTAGGTCATATTGTATGCAAGCAAGGATTGTTGGTGGACCCATCCAAAATTGAAATTATAGTTGATTTTCCACATCCTACTTCAGTCAAACAATTGCACACTGCACTAGGACATACTGGATATTATAGGAAATTTATCAAAGGATATGCTCGGATTATTGCGCCAATGGAGAAGTTATTAAAGAAAGACTGTTAGTTTGGTTGGTCAGAAGAATGCCAGTAGAGCTTCGACGCATTGAAAAAAAAGATGGTGATTGCACCTATTCTGGTCTTTCCAGATTGGAGTAAGGAATTTCATGTGCATTTAGATGCATATTATATTGCATTAGGAGCAGTACTGGCACAACCTGGAGAAGGGGACATTGATCATCCATTAGCATTTGCCAACAAAAAACTATCCACAGCTGAAATCAATTACACTACTACAGAAATAGAAGGATTAGCCATGGTGTATGCACTACAAAAATTCTGACACTACTTGTTGGGAGGACTCTTTAAAATGTTTACTGATCACTCTGAGTTGAAGTACCTAGTTAAAAAGTCAGTGTTGGGGGGGGAGAATATGAATATGGCTTCTCCTATTTCAAGAATATGATTTTGAGATCATAGTTAAGCCAGGAAGAATTAACAAGGGACCTAACCACCTGTCGAGATTGGAACATGGAGAATAACCCACTATTTTGGAGGATACAATACCAGATGCACAACTACTCGCCATTAAGAAGGTGGATGACCACTTCACAGACATAGTCCATTTCCTGTCAACAGGAATGGCTCCAAGTGAGTATACAATTTCCCATAAGAAACATCTAGTGGTGTGTGCTGTAGATTTTTCACTGATAGTTGGTTAGTTATATAATATGGGACCTGATGAGATACTAAGAAGATGTTTGATGGAGGCAGAGCGTCCACTGATCCTCGCAGAAGCTCGTGAAGGCATCGCAGGAGGAAATTACGCAGGGAAAGAAACTGTGCAGAAGGTTCTGCGAGCTGGCCTTTGGTGGCCTACATTACACAGAGATGCTAAAGAGTATGCTAGAGCATGTGATGTATGCCAAATATTCGAAAGACCATCCTGAAGAGATGAAATTCCCTTAGCACCACAGATGACCCTACAAGCATTTGAAAAATGGTCCATTGACTTCGTGGGACCTATAAACCCACCAGGGAAGCGCACAGGAGCAAGGTATATTATTACTACGACATAATACCTAACTAGATGGGCCGAAGCCAGAGCAGTCAAGGAATGTAGTGAAACTACAGTTGCGTTTTTTATATTTGATGACATAATAACCAGGTTTGGATGCCCTAATATCCTCATGAGTGATCAAGGTACACACTTCATCAATAAGACAGTGGAAGCCCTGAATGAAGAATTTACAGTCCACCATCAGAAGAGTACACCTTACCACCCACGGGAAAACATAATGGTTGAAGCATTCAACAAGATCTTGGAGACAACATTGACAAAGATTTGCAATGTAAATAGGGCTGACTGGGATTTAAGAGTACCAGCAATACTCTGGGCTTATAGAACCACTTGCAAGAAATTAACAATGCAGACCCCCTTCAAGTTGGTTTATGGGATTGAAGTTGTTGTCCCAATGGAGTAATTGGTACCAAGCTTAAGAATTGTTGCATTTACAGAGATGGATGATACTGGCATTGTTCGTCAGAGGCTTGTACAGTTGGTTGAACTGGAAGAAGATAGATTCATTGCAGGATTCCAGCAGCAAGTTCAAAAGGAATGCAAAAAGGCCTATCATGATAGGCACATCAAGAAGAAGGCACTTAAGTAAGTTGATTTAGTACTGATGTATGACAATAAGTTTATCAAACACCCAGGGAAGTTCAGAACGCATTGGCTTGGACCATATGAGGTCACTTATGTTATAGAAGGAGGAGCTTCATAGCTAAAGACATTGATGGGAGACTGGAAGGAAGGATTGGTGAATGAGATTCGGATGAAGTTGTACTATGACAACCAACTACCTCGCAACTCTCAGTAAACATGGGAGGAAAAGGGTCCAGGTACCAGGTGCAGTTGAAACTGGGTACCAGACATAGAAAAGACAGTCTGCACAAGGTTGGAAAGGAGGCATAAAAAAGAAAGCAAGGGCTCCACTGCGTAGTCCAAAGTCGAAGTAAAACAAGAGGATCAGAGCTCAAGTGCCTCGGGACGAGTCACAGGTGAGTGTTGGGGGCCTGTTGGCCCTTGGTTATGGAAGGAAGTAAAGAACAAGGAAGGAAAGGTAAAAAGTGAGCTTTGCGGGAGACACAGTAACTTTCACTGAGTTGAAGTGAGCAAAAGAGAAGGAAGGATGCAACGAAGTATGAAAAATCAAGTCGGTGGATGAGAATATCAGGGATGATAGATAAAAAGGGAAGAAGGATCATGAAAAACTCAACAAACAGAGAAATACAACATTGGATGCTTTGGAGCACCACGAGATGAAGAAGGAAAGATAGGTTGACGAAGCCTAAAAAAAATGGGTCAAGTTGACCTAGGGTTTTAGACACCTAGGGTTTTGGTAATTAGGGTTTTGAAACCTAGGTTTCGACCTGAGGTTGTCGGTGAGGGATTGTAATATATAAATAGAGGTTGAAAGGACCTAGGGTAGGTCGGTACTAGTGTTGGGTATTGATATTGATTGTTTTTTGAGAGATTATTTTACTTTGAGAGAGAGGAGTGCTTAGAGGGAGAGCCTTCTGGTATTGTAAGATCTTTAGTTGGGTGCAAAGATCAAGTCCTGTAGTTGGGTGCGCAAGAACAGGGGAGATAGAAAGAAGAAGAGAGAAGATCTACTGACTAAGAGTGCAAATCAGAACTGTAAGATTTACCTTAATACATCATAAGAACAGTTCTATGGACGTAGCCCTAGAGAGAGGGTGAACCACATATATTTTGTGTTGTATGTGTGATTGATGCCTGGATCTTTGTCATTGTTATACTGCTAATTGCATTATTGTGTTAGATCAGATGTATGGTTGCGCAAAGTATATCTAATTGATAAAGAGATATATGAATGATGCATTATTGTTGTATTAGTTCCACTTGATATTCCCCTGGTTGTAGACATCTCTGTCCTGCAACCTCCCTCTTAGCTACTTCGAGCGAGACTGCATCTGGTTCGCAGGTGTTGCCAAAAGGGATAGTAGTTAGGGCTTGTTGGTGCGCTCTTGGAGTGAACCCTGGGTCTGCCCTATGCCAATAGGAAGAAATAGATGATATAAATAATTCTAAATGGATGATGGCAATCAAATAAGAAATTGATTCTTTAGAGAAGAATCAAACATGGGACCTAGTAGAACTTCCAAAATATAGCAAAGTTGTTGGGTGTAAGTGGGTCTACAAATTGAAGAAAGGCATTGATGGTAAAGTTGAAATACATAAATATAGAATGGTAGCAAAGAGTTATTCTTAGATGTAAGGTATAGATTTCCATGAAATTTTTTTGCCAGTTGTTAATCTTGTTTTTGCTCATATTGTATTATCTCTAGTTTCCTTACTTGATCTAGAGTTAGAGTAGTTGGATGTTTAAACAACATTTTTACATGGATATTTGGATGATGATATCTATGTGGAATAGCTATATGGTTTTGTTCATGATCACAAAAAAAATATTGTATGCAAACTCAAGTCATTGTATGGCCTAAAGCAACCTCCTAGGAAATGACAATAGTTCGATTCCTTCATGGTGACACAAAGTTTTAGAAGAAGTGAGTATGATCATTGTGTTTACTTCAAAAGTTTAGAAAATGGAATATTTATTATCTTGGTGTTATATGTTGAAGATATGCTTATTGCAAGAAATATCATGGTTGAGATAAGCAATTTAAATGCTCGGATGAATATGACTTTTGATATGAAGGATCTAGGAGCATCAAAACAAATATCAGGCATTGAAATACATAGAGGCAAAAGAACTAGTAAAATTTGGATTTCACAACAGAAGCATGTGGAGAATATACTTTTGATATCCGGTCTGAATAATGTGAAACTAGTAAATATCTCTTTGGCTTCTCCTTTTAATCTTTCTTAAATTTTATATCCTATTAATAAAGAAGAAAAGGGTTATATGTCTTCTGTACCATATGCTAGTGCAATAGGAAGTTTAATGTATGTGATGGTATGTACATGACTTGATATTTCAGATGTAGTTGGTGTTATTAGTAGATACATGTCAAATCTAGGTAAAGAACATTAGGCAACAGTAAAATGGGTACTTCGGTATCTTCAAGGAATGAGTGCTTATTATATCACCTATCATGGTTTGATTTTGTTTGTGGTTATGTTGATTCACATTTTGCAAGTCATTTGGAAAAAAAGAGATCTACTTCATGTTATGTATATACTCTTGCAAGATGACATGTTTGTTGGATGTCAAATCCTTGAAACACAATTGTTTTATCCACTACCGAAGAATAATATATAGTTGTCTCACATACATACAAGGAGGCAATTTGGTTAAAGGGTGTATTTTCTTAATTTAGAAATGATATGTAAATTATTGTGGATACTCCACTGGAAAAAATCGTCACTAAAGATCTGATAAATTCGAGTCTTTATGCAACATATCTGTATCCCATTTTTTATTTAACAATTTGAAAATATACTAATCACAATTATTTTGTATATTTTATATATTAAAATTGACAAAGGGAAGTTTACATACAAATTATTACTTTTAACACATACAAATTATTACTTTGAACACTCTTTTTTAATGTAAATGATGCTCTAAACTAAGACATAAGTTTACTTTGCCTTTTTCATGTTTGATTTGTAAAATATATTTTATTAAAGTATAGTGTAAATCCATTTTAACATAAATTGATAATTCACATTAGATTAATCATTTCATTATAATAAAAAATTTGAAATTGTAAACAACATCGAGTGTGAATAATGGTGTAAGAAAATTTTTGAATATTC
>JZKD02S1219946.1:0-12449 GCA_000966675.3 Picea glauca | reverse complement strand
CTTCCTGTTTTTGTTTTATCTTTAGCTGAAGGTGTACCTTTGGACGAGCTGCCCCCTTTTTTTGCTTCAGGGCCATAATTCTTGGAGGCCCTTTTACTGACCTCTTCTTCCTGGTTATCGTCCTTTGGGATATTTTTTGTCACTATGCTTCGTAGTAGAACTTCATTTATTTCTTGCTGTTCCTGCTGTGCCTTTTTCAGTTTCTCATTGTCTTCTTTGAAAACTTGCAGCTCCACAATAAGGTTTCTCATAGTTTCCAAAACTTCGGTAGGTGAGCTTTCATCACTGTTCTACCTCTGATCTTCATTGGGCCTTTTCTCAGGATTCTCCTCGAGTCTAATCTCTGCTTCATCCTGTGCTGCCATGATCAGAACAGAAAAAAATAATTTATGTTTGTAATAGTAATGGTTTTGTTAGTTTTACATGAACATAAAAAAATATGAGCTAAGCAAATGGTTTGGCCCTATTTAAGGTCCAAGCGCTGAAACCTGTGCTCTGATACCATATGTAATGTTTCCCAAAATTTACAAATATATATATATTTTTAAATAGGGTCACTAATTATCATTTGTCCAAAAGAGAAAAACCATCGAACAATCATAAACTATATGTCAGAAAGGTTCCCCTACTTCCGTGGCATCCATAGCTTAATCCTACCGCTTCTTGACAATGATGCAAGTTACATACACATAACTAAGTGTACATGTTTGTCATGAAAATGTTAACTCTACCTTAGAAATAGAATGAAGATGTAATCTACTACCTAAGGCTTATACCCACCTTAGTCCTTTCATTCTAATAGCACAAAGTGTTTGTAAAGACTATAGGTTTCCTATCCTATTCGCGCAAACCCATAGTGTAATGATGTAACCCTTTAACAAGCCCGATTGTTTGTTATTAAGGTTATGAGTAATTTACACCAGTATTACTGTCGATTGATCACATGGTAAATAACTTGGTCCAAGTGACATCGAGGGTTTAAGTAAGAACTAAATCGTATAACTAGAATAAAACTATGCACGTTCTAAACCCTAACTGGCCTGTGCTTGTCCTTCATCATAACTCTGATAATAAATAAGGTGGCAGGGTATCGTTGTCTAGTTTAATGACTATACTCGTGGCATTTAAGAAGAGTATCCTGTGGCGTACTCCTTGGCTAGCACTTGGCCTTCATGCCCACTGTGCTCTTGCCACGTCACAAGGGTCACAAAAAGTACCGTTGTCTTTCTGCCATTCCATTACTGTGATTTGTTTTAATTAGTCTTTGTATTATGACTGTGTATAAAAATATCACAGATAACCTCTTGGGGTTTACGAGGGAATAACTGGAATATAAATGGCCACACAGTTTAAATAGTGAAAAGTATGTTCGAAGTCTCCTGTGTTAATTGTTGGAATTCATATGTATAATTTCTTAAACTGTAAGAAAAGTTAGGAAACATCATGTACAACAATGGTATATATATATACATGTAATTATATGTTCATATGGGTAAATCATCAAGTCTCGTTTGGCACTTGCGTGGTTGGGTATTTCCTTTTTTTATTACGGTCTTACTTATATAACCTACAAAGATATGTCTCAACCTATATGCATATATCTCAGTCCTAGCTTTACTTTGCCCCCACAGTAATAAATCCATAGACCAATTCATTCAAAATTAAAGGGGTGACCTATAGAGATAAGTCTGTAACTATATATGAATTTTAAGTCTCAGTTTTACTTTCAAAATTTCCTTTAGTGCCTGCACAGTCTAAAGTTTTACTTATAGAACTGAATATCTTTAGATACATATGATTCATATATCTGGTAGGGAATTCAGAATAGAAATGAAAGGATATGTTGTTTAACATAGATATATCTCCTAACATAATCTCATAATTAAATTTTATTTCTAGCCAAGATACAAAAAGTTTATTCAACACCTATAAATAAACTGTAAGAGTTTTATCCTACAATTCATCCCATTCCATCAGAATTTACTAAAGAGATTGATTCATCTAGATTCAAGCAAATACATCCTAACATCTAGTACTTCAAATAACATTTGACCATAGATAGAGTAGATAGACATATCTGAATAGTTTCCGAACAACAAATGGAACAACCAAGTTCCGCCCAACCTTAGAACATAACAACCAATTTACTTGTCTCGTTCACCCCCTATCCTGACCATGAATCCATGAGGGAGAACTCCAAAAATCTTCCTCAACAATAGTGCTTTATTTTCAACAAACTCCTCCTTGCCTCACACTCAGAATAGAGTGTTCATAACAACAAGAGATAATTTTTTCCCCATCATACTAGGCAGCGTCCTGCCTCCTCCCACATGCTATATATCCAAAAGCAATTGTGCCTAGGTATTTTCCCCTTGGGAATTTTCGTAGATTTACAAATCCCTGATTTTCAGGGGCTGCCTATGGCCAAATACTTGATTTTCCACTTGTAACATTTAGCCCTGAGGTATTTTCCAACATGTTCCCCACTCATGGAGTCATGGTTAGTTGATTTTAACCTGGATGTTCCATTTGTCCCTCAAAAATAAATATAAAATATTTTGTTTCATACAAGTGTCATGGTCAAATAGTTAGTTGGGTTAAATCAGGTCTTTTCCCAACAGTCATAATCATCAATTACAATTAAATAAATTCGAAATTTGGAATTGCCATAAATGGCAATAATTTTTCAATTTCGAATTTACCAAAAACGGAAATAATTTCACAAGCAATTTCAGACTTAAAAATAATTTATTTTTGGGGATGTTACATCCTTTCCCCCTTTAATAAAACACTTTCCTTAGTGTTCGTCCCTTTCTCAGAACAAGATTGGATGAGATTTCTGCAAACCTCCCTCCAACTACCAAGTGGCCTCTTTAGGACTAAAGTGCTTCCATTGCACTTTTTCCTGGGCGACGGTTCTGTTACGTAGTGGTATTTCTCTCCTGTCTAGAATGCACAGAGGTTCCTCTTGGAAATCACCTTCTGGTTCCACCTACACCAAGTTACAATCTATCATATGAGTAGGGTCACGAACATAATTCTTTAACAAAGAAACATGAAATACATTATGAACTTTTAGTTTGGTAGGAAGTGCAAGTTGGTATGCTACGGGTCCAATTCGAGCTAAGATCTAGAAAGGGCCACAAAACTTGGGTGCCAACTTGGCACAAATCCCTAGCTTTAGTGAACTCTTTCAGGCTTTGACTTTTAAATATACGTGACCCCCACTTGAAATTCCAGGTGTCTTCTTTTCAGGTCTGCGTAACTTTTCTGTCTGTCCTGAGCCTCTTTTAAATTCCGCTGAACTTTTCTTACCATATTCTCCATTTCGTGGAGCATTTCTGGTCCTACCACGAGTTTGTCCACTGGGTTATCCTAGCTAATTAGAGTCGTACACTTTCTACCGTACAGTACCTCGAAGGGGCTCATCTTAGCCGATGTTTGGTAACAATTGTTGTACGCAAATTCCACCAAGTGTAGGTAGTCTTCTCACTTGCTTGGTTTTGTCCTTACGTACATGCGTAGCATATCTGCTACGATTTGGTTTGTTCGTTCGGTCTGCCCATCCGTTTGTGGATGACAACTAGTGTTGAAATTCAAGTTAGTATTTAACCCTGCAAACAATTCTTTCCAAAAAGTAGATGTAAATTTTACGTCTCTATCCGAAATCACCATTTTAGGAATACCATGCAGTCTAACAATTTCTTTCATGAATATTTCAATGAATTTAATAGCTTTAAAAGTAGACTTTACAAGAATAAAGTGTGCATACTTACTAAGATTATCGATTACCACCATAATTGAATCATTATGTTTTTGAGTTCTAGGCAAACCTATAATAAAGTCCATTGATATAATCTCCCATTTCCATTCTGGCACAGGTAAGGGATGCAACATGCCGGCTGGATGCTGGTGTTTGGCTTTAAACTACTGACAATCTTGACACTTAGCTAAGTATTATGCTCTTTATCCCTTCATATGGGGCCAATAAAATAACTTCCTTAGTGCTGTTACCATTTTCTGGTATCCCGAATGACCAGAATATGGTTTATTGTGTACTTCATCCAAAATTGTTAACTTTAAATCCACCAAATCTGGTATGTATATTCTATTTTTAAATCGTAGTAGACCATTTCTGTCCAAACTCATATCTGTTTTGTCTAAATTTTCTGTAGTATTCTATAATTCTGCCACTGTTTTAGTGTAGTTCTCATCATTATTACCTGAAGCTTTTATCATCTGCTCAAGATCGTTTTTTTCCCTACTAACGTTTATTTCAAACAACCCATGAACTCTTATGCTTAAGGCACAACCACCTTGTTTTCCTTACCCTTGATATGTCTTACTTCAAATTCAAATTCGCTCAAGAAGGCCAACCATCTTGCTTTCCTTGCATTAAGGTCTGGTTGATTAAACAAAAATTTCACACCATTGTTATCCGTCAATAACAAATTTTTTCTACCCATTATATAGTGTCGCCACATGTTTAAAGCATGTATGACAACTGCCAACTCTAAGTCATGAGTGACGTAGTTTTGTTCATGTTCCTTTAGTTTTAGGGATTCAAAACAAATAACGTGCCCTTCCTGAGTCAGGACACCGCCCAGACCTTCTTTACTCGCATCTACACAGACTGTGAAGTCTTTGTCCGGATCTGCTACCTTTAAAATGGGTGCGGTTGTGAATAATTCCTTTAACTTATTAAAACTGCCTGGACATTTCTGTGACCAGTTGAACTTGGTTCCCTTCTTTTGAAATGAAGTGATAGGGTATGCAATCTTGGAAAATACCTCTATATATCTACGGTAATATCCAGTGATTCCCATGAATGATGGGATGTATGCTACGTCCTTAGGAATCGACCATTCCATGATGGCTCTTATTTTCTCAAGGTCAACCGAAATAGCTTCTTCAGATATTACGTGTCCTAGGTACTGTATTTTCTTTTGATAAAAGTCACACTTATCGAACTTAGCATATAGTTTGTGTTTTCTTAAAGTTTGCAGAACTATCCTTAGGTGCTCTTTGTGTTCTTCTTCTGTTTTAGAATATACTAGGATATCGTCAATAAATACCAAAACAAAATTGTCCAAGTACTGATTGAAAATACTGTTCATTAAACACATAAATGTGGCTGGCGTGTTAGTGATTCCAAACAGTATAACAACAAATTCATAATGTCCACATCTCATTTTGAATGTTGTTTTACTTATGTCCTCATCTTTTATTCTAACCTGGTGATTACCAGATCTTAAATCCAATTTAGAAAAAATCTTGGCCCCACCTACTTGATCGAACAAATCATTGATCCTGGTTAAGGGGTATTTGTTTTTAACAGTCATTTTGTTTAGTTGTCTATAATCGATGCATAATCTCAGAGTTCCGTCTTTCTTTTTAACAAAAAGGATTGGTGCTCCCCATGGTGAAACACTCGGTCTGATATATTCTTTGTCCAATAATTCCTGTAATTGAATTTTTAATTCTGTTAATTCCGGTAAACTCATTCGGTAGGGTGCTTTAGATATAGGGGATGAACTAGGTAGTAGGTCGATAGAAAAGTCTAGCTCCCTCCTTGGGGGTAATTCGGGTATCTCATCAACAAACACATATTTAAAATCATGCAAGACGTCAAAATCCTCCAAGATAGGTTTATTTTCTTTTTCCAATAGATTTATTACTTGGATGGCATAAATATGACAACCCTTTCTCATGCATTTCTTAAATTGCATTGCTGAAATCTGTCTAACTAAGATTGGTTTTTGTATACCTTGAGATGTCCTAACAGTGTTGTTTTCGTCTTTATACTTGAGTGATTTTTCATAACAATATAACACTGCTTTATTCCTTTCTAACCAATCCATTCCGATAATTATGTCATAAGACCCTAACGGTAGAATGTTCATATTTGTCTTTGTGTTTTGACCACCTAAACTAAACTCACAATCATAAATAAAGTCGGATACTTTCCTTGTTTTTTCCTGTTGCTAGTTGTACTAGCCAAGATTTTGCATGTCTTGTTTTCTTAAGTTTATTTGAATCCACTACACCATGAGCGATGTAACTCAATGTAGCTCTTAGATCGATTAAAACATAAATATGAGTATTGTTAACCTTACCTTCAATCTCTACTACAGTGGATTGGTGGTCAACTTGTCGGCCATCCACGACTGCGTTGATCCAATGTGATCTTCTNATCAAAGGTAGATGGTTTGATTTTCTTAAATTCTCCCTCAAGGTGGTCTACCTGTTTCCTTTTTCTTCCTGTTTTTGTTTTATCTTTAGCTGAAGGTGTACCTTTGGACGAGCTGCCCCCTTTTTTTGCTTCAGGGCCATAATTCTTGGAGGCCCTTTTACTGACCTCTTCTTCCTGGTTATCGTCCTTTGGGATATTTTTTGTCACTATGCTTCGTAGTAGAACTTCATTTATTTCTTGCTGTTCCTGCTGTGCCTTTTTCAGTTTCTCATTGTCTTCTTTGAAAACTTGCAGCTCCACAATAAGGTTTCTCATAGTTTCCAAAACTTCGGTAGGTGAGCTTTCATCACTGTTCTACCTCTGATCTTCATTGGGCCTTTTCTCAGGATTCTCCTCGAGTCTAATCTCTGCTTCATCCTGTGCTGCCATGATCAGAACAGAAAAAAATAATTTATGTTTGTAATAGTAATGGTTTTGTTAGTTTTACATGAACATAAAAAAATATGAGCTAAGCAAATGGTTTGGCCCTATTTAAGGTCCAAGCGCTGAAACCTGTGCTCTGATACCATATGTAATGTTTCCCAAAATTTACAAATATATATATATTTTTAAATAGGGTCACTAATTATCATTTGTCCAAAAGAGAAAAACCATCGAACAATCATAAACTATATGTCAGAAAGGTTCCCCTACTTCCGTGGCATCCATAGCTTAATCCTACCGCTTCTTGACAATGATGCAAGTTACATACACATAACTAAGTGTACATGTTTGTCATGAAAATGTTAACTCTACCTTAGAAATAGAATGAAGATGTAATCTACTACCTAAGGCTTATACCCACCTTAGTCCTTTCATTCTAATAGCACAAAGTGTTTGTAAAGACTATAGGTTTCCTATCCTATTCGCGCAAACCCATAGTGTAATGATGTAACCCTTTAACAAGCCCGATTGTTTGTTATTAAGGTTATGAGTAATTTACACCAGTATTACTGTCGATTGATCACATGGTAAATAACTTGGTCCAAGTGACATCGAGGGTTTAAGTAAGAACTAAATCATATAACTAGAATAAAACTATGCACGTTCTAAACCCTAATTGGCCTGTGCTTGTCCTTCATCATAACTCTGATAATAAATAAGGTGGCAGGGTATCGTTGTCTAGTTTAATGACTATACTCGTGACATTTAAGAAGAGTATCCTGTGGCGTACTCCTTGGCTAGCACTTGGTCTTCATGCCCACTGTGCTCTCGCCACGTCACAAGGGTCACAAAAAGTACCGTTGTCTTTCTGCCATTCCATTACTGTGATTTGTTTTAATTAGTCTTTGTATTATGACTGTGTATAAAAAGATCACAGATAACCTCTTGGGGTTTACGAGGGAATAACTGGAATATAAATGGCCACACAGTTTAAATAGTGAAAAGTATGTTCGAAGTCTCCTGTGTTAATTGTTGGAATTCATATGTATAATTTCTTAAACTGTAAGAAAAGTTAGGAAACATCATGTACAACAATGGTATATATATATACATGTAATTATATGTTCATATGGGTAAATCATCAAGTCTCGTTTGGCACTTGCGTGGTTGGGTATTTCCTTTTTTTATTACGGTCTTACTTATATAACCTACAAAGATATGTCTCAACCTATATGCATATATCTCAGTCCTAGCTTTACTTTGCCCCCACAGTAATAAATCCATAGACCAATTCATTCAAAATTAAAGGGGTGACCTATAGAGATAAGTCTGTAACTATATATGAATTTTAAGTCTCAGTTTTACTTTCAAAATTTCCTTTAGTGCCTGCACAGTCTAAAGTTTTACTTATAGAACTGAATATCTTTAGATACATATGATTCATATATCTGGTAGGGAATTCAGAATAGAAATGAAAGGATATGTTGTTTAACATAGATATATCTCCTAACATAATCTCATAATTAAATTTTATTTCTAGCCAAGATACAAAAAGTTTATTCAACACCTATAAATAAACTGTAAGAGTTTTATCCTACAATTCATCCCATTCCATCAGAATTTACTAAAGAGATTGATTCATCTAGATTCAAGCAAATACATCCTAACATCTAGTACTTCAAATAACATTTGACCATAGATAGAGTAGATAGACATATCTGAATAGTTTCCGAACAACAAATGGAACAACCAAGTTCCGCCCAACCTTAGAACATAACAACCAATTTACTTGTCTCGTTCACCCCCTATCCTGACCATGAATCCATGAGGGAGAACTCCAAAAATCTTCCTCAACAATAGTGCTTTATTTTCAACAAACTCCTCCTTGCCTCACACTCAGAATAGAGTGTTCATAACAACAAGAGATAATTTTTTCCCCATCATACTAGGCAGCGTCCTGCCTCCTCCCACATGCTATATATCCAAAAGCAATTGTGCCTAGGTATTTTCCCCTTGGGAATTTTCGTAGATTTACAAATCCCTGATTTTCAGGGGCTGCCTATGGCCAAATACTTGATTTTCCACTTGTAACATTTAGCCCTGAGGTATTTTCCAACATGTTCCCCACTCATGGAGTCATGGTTAGTTGATTTTAACCTGGATGTTCCATTTGTCCCTCAAAAATAAATATAAAATATTTTGTTTCATACAAGTGTCATGGTCAAATAGTTAGTTGGGTTAAATCAGGTCTTTTCCCAACAGTCATAATCATCAATTACAATTAAATAAATTCGAAATTTGGAATTGCCATAAATGGCAATAATTTTTCAATTTCGAATTTACCAAAAACGGAAATAATTTCACAAGCAATTTCAGACTTAAAAATAATTTATTTTTGGGGATGTTACATCCTTTCCCCCTTTAATAAAACACTTTCCTTAGTGTTCGTCCCTTTCTCAGAACAAGATTGGATGAGATTTCTGCAAACCTCCCTCCAACTACCAAGTGGCCTCTTTAGGACTAAAGTGCTTCCATTGCACTTTTTCCTGGGCGACGGTTCTGTTACGTAGTGGTATTTCTCTCCTGTCTAGAATGCACAGAGGTTCCTCTTGGAAATCACCTTCTGGTTCCACCTACACCAAGTTACAATCTATCATATGAGTAGGGTCACGAACATAATTCTTTAACAAAGAAACATGAAATACATTATGAACTTTTAGTTTGGTAGGAAGTGCAAGTTGGTATGCTACGGGTCCAATTCGAGCTAAGATCTAGAAAGGGCCACAAAACTTGGGTGCCAACTTGGCACAAATCCCTAGCTTTAGTGAACTCTTTCAGGCTTTGACTTTTAAATATACGTGACCCCCACTTGAAATTCCAGGTGTCTTCTTTTCAGGTCTGCGTAACTTTTCTGTCTGTCCTGAGCCTCTTTTAAATTCCGCTGAACTTTTCTTACCATATTCTCCATTTCGTGGAGCATTTCTGGTCCTACCACGAGTTTGTCCACTGGGTTATCCTAGCTAATTAGAGTCGTACACTTTCTACCGTACAGTACCTCGAAGGGGCTCATCTTAGCCGATGTTTGGTAACAATTGTTGTACGCAAATTCCACCAAGTGTAGGTAGTCTTCTCACTTGCTTGGTTTTGTCCTTACGTACATGCGTAGCATATCTGCTACGATTTGGTTTGTTCGTTCGGTCTGCCCATCCGTTTGTGGATGACAACTAGTGTTGAAATTCAAGTTAGTATTTAACCCTGCAAACAATTCTTTCCAAAAAGTAGATGTAAATTTTACGTCTCTATCCGAAATCACCATTTTAGGAATACCATGCAGTCTAACAATTTCTTTCATGAATATTTCAATGAATTTAATAGCTTTAAAAGTAGACTTTACAAGAATAAAGTGTGCATACTTACTAAGATTATCGATTACCACCATAATTGAATCATTATGTTTTTGAGTTCTAGGCAAACCTATAATAAAGTCCATTGATATAATCTCCCATTTCCATTCTGGCACAGGTAAGGGATGCAACATGCCGGCTGGATGCTGGTGTTTGGCTTTAAACTACTGACAATCTTGACACTTAGCTAAGTATTATGCTCTTTATCCCTTCATATGGGGCCAATAAAATAACTTCCTTAGTGCTGTTACCATTTTCTGGTATCCCGAATGACCAGAATATGGTTTATTGTGTACTTCATCCAAAATTGTTAACTTTAAATCCACCAAATCTGGTATGTATATTCTATTTTTAAATCGTAGTAGACCATTTCTGTCCAAACTCATATCTGTTTTGTCTAAATTTTCTGTAGTATTCTATAATTCTGCCACTGTTTTAGTGTAGTTCTCATCATTATTACCTGAAGCTTTTATCATCTGCTCAAGATCGTTTTTTTCCCTACTAACGTTTATTTCAAACAACCCATGAACTCTTATGCTTAAGGCACAACCACCTTGTTTTCCTTACCCTTGATATGTCTTACTTCAAATTCAAATTCGCTCAAGAAGGCCAACCATCTTGCTTTCCTTGCATTAAGGTCTGGTTGATTAAACAAAAATTTCACACCATTGTTATCCGTCAATAACAAATTTTTTCTACCCATTATATAGTGTCGCCACATGTTTAAAGCATGTATGACAACTGCCAACTCTAAGTCATGAGTGACGTAGTTTTGTTCATGTTCCTTTAGTTTTAGGGATTCAAAACAAATAACGTGCCCTTCCTGAGTCAGGACACCGCCCAGACCTTCTTTACTCGCATCTACACAGACTGTGAAGTCTTTGTCCGGATCTGCTACCTTTAAAATGGGTGCGGTTGTGAATAATTCCTTTAACTTATTAAAACTGCCTGGACATTTCTGTGACCAGTTGAACTTGGTTCCCTTCTTTTGAAATGAAGTGATAGGGTATGCAATCTTGGAAAATACCTCTATATATCTACGGTAATATCCAGTGATTCCCATGAATGATGGGATGTATGCTACGTCCTTAGGAATCGACCATTCCATGATGGCTCTTATTTTCTCAAGGTCAACCGAAATAGCTTCTTCAGATATTACGTGTCCTAGGTACTGTATTTTCTTTTGATAAAAGTCACACTTATCGAACTTAGCATATAGTTTGTGTTTTCTTAAAGTTTGCAGAACTATCCTTAGGTGCTCTTTGTGTTCTTCTTCTGTTTTAGAATATACTAGGATATCGTCAATAAATACCAAAACAAAATTGTCCAAGTACTGATTGAAAATACTGTTCATTAAACACATAAATGTGGCTGGCGTGTTAGTGATTCCAAACAGTATAACAACAAATTCATAATGTCCACATCTCATTTTGAATGTTGTTTTACTTATGTCCTCATCTTTTATTCTAACCTGGTGATTACCAGATCTTAAATCCAATTTAGAAAAAATCTTGGCCCCACCTACTTGATCGAACAAATCATTGATCCTGGTTAAGGGGTATTTGTTTTTAACAGTCATTTTGTTTAGTTGTCTATAATCGATGCATAATCTCAGAGTTCCGTCTTTCTTTTTAACAAAAAGGATTGGTGCTCCCCATGGTGAAACACTCGGTCTGATATATTCTTTGTCCAATAATTCCTGTAATTGAATTTTTAATTCTGTTAATTCCGGTAAACTCATTCGGTAGGGTGCTTTAGATATAGGGGATGAACTAGGTAGTAGGTCGATAGAAAAGTCTAGCTCCCTCCTTGGGGGTAATTCGGGTATCTCATCAACAAACACATATTTAAAATCATGCAAGACGTCAAAATCCTCCAAGATAGGTTTATTTTCTTTTTCCAATAGATTTATTACTTGGATGGCATAAATATGACAACCCTTTCTCATGCATTTCTTAAATTGCATTGCTGAAATCTGTCTAACTAAGATTGGTTTTTGTATACCTTGAGATGTCCTAACAGTGTTGTTTTCGTCTTTATACTTGAGTGATTTTTCATAACAATATAACACTGCTTTATTCCTTTCTAACCAATCCATTCCGATAATTATGTCATAAGACCCTAACGGTAGAATGTTCATATTTGTCTTTGTGTTTTGACCACCTAAACTAAACTCACAATCATAAATAAAGTCGGATACTTTCCTTGTTTTTTCCTGTTGCTAGTTGTACTAGCCAAGATTTTGCATGTCTTGTTTTCTTAAGTTTATTTGAATCCACTACACCATGAGCGATGTAACTCAATGTAGCTCTTAGATCGATTAAAACATAAATATGAGTATTGTTAACCTTACCTTCAATCTCTACTACAGTGGATTGGTGGTCAACTTGTCGGCCATCCACGACTGCGTTGATCCAATGTGATCTTCT
>JZKD02S1219924.1:0-12449 GCA_000966675.3 Picea glauca | reverse complement strand
TATTACTGAAACAATATCATATAAAAGATGGATCAACATGCAATAAGATCTCTTGGAATCCATTTAAACTATATCATATAAAAGATGGACCTCAATGGAAGATAGTATCCAAAAAGTTATAATATTAAGTAATATTATGGAAGCATAGTATCCAAAAAGTTATAATATTATGAAATTTAGGTATTCAAGCTATTACTTATAATATTAAGTAATATTATAAAATTTAGGTATTCAAGCTATCTCAAGTCTCTTATTTGATGATTACATTATAAGATATCGTACCATTAAAAGTGAATTTTACTTATTCCACCATTTTCAAAATTATAATTTAAATAGCGTAATTATGAATAATCTTAAAAAATTCATGGAACAATCTACAAATGGAAAATTAGGATAAAGTTTTGAGGTAGCACACAGAATGACAATGGAAACGAGTGTTAGAAAAACATGATTACAGAGCAATAAAATAAAACAAATGAAGAAATAAAACACATAAGATACACAATACAATAGAGGCACAGATATACATGGTTCACCCAGTGTGAGCTACATCCACCATAGAAATTGTTAGGTCCTTCCTTTATTATTATCCAACAAATGAAGGGATACAACCTACAACACACCCATTGTAACTTCCTCTTCTTTCTCTTATAGTCTCCTCACTCAGAATACAATATTTTCAATGATACATAGCTGCAATACATTTCCCTCATAAAAGAGGGTTGCCTTCTAGGGAAAAAAACCCTAACATAACTTCTACCCTCAAATCTGCGACCTTATAATGAATGATCCAAATTTACTATGAAATTACAATATACATTTACAAGGAAAATTTTCCTTTGGGGGCTTCTCCCCTGAACCCCCATCGAGGAATGTTGTCCCTCGAACCCCCCCTACACTCCCCTGCGTGGAGGAGTGTACATTCTTCTGGGGTTTAAAGTCTTCATGGGGTATAAACACGACTGAAAACAAAGACCTATGGATTAGGAAGATAATTAGGCTCCACAATCAACAATGAGGACACAATTTTGAGGTTCAGAAAATTAAACAAGTTTAAAAGGTAGCACAAGGAATGACTCCACAATAAAGTAGAGAATACTTCAACAATATTAGAAATTAGATAATATTGACAAACCAAGCTCCAAATTTGAATTGGGGATAAATAAAGATATCACAAAAATGTACGAATTTGAACTTGAATAACCTTGAATCAAGACTGGGGTGATACTTGTATCTAAACTAATTAAGGAAAAAATTAGAATAAGCATTTAACCATAAGCAAAGAAAATTCAATTTAGGTCAATATTTATCAATAAGTAATTCAATTTAGGTTGATATACCAAGTCATCGATTATCTTAGTTTTGGTCAATTTTGATCAGGGTAAGTTGTATTTAAGATGATAATTATTCAGCTCTCCATTAAACAATTATATGATGGATGTTTAGGTGATCAACACGAACTTCAATTTTGGTCAATCTCAATACATAAATGCCTAATTTTGGTCAGTATCAATACATAAATGCCTAGTCTTGATCAACTTATCGAGAATTAAATTGACTTTCTTGGCGAGGATTTTTTTTATTTATGATATCATTAATTTTTTCTAGTCATAATTAAATTTCTTATTGTGATTAAATAGATCAATCAAGGAGCCCTAATGGTTACCTCAACTATATTCATGTTAAAGGCCATAGTTCATAGGTTAAAATCTCGTAAAGTCACTTTGGGTTAAATTTCAATGAAAAAAACAATTGGAAGATCAAAAATTGCTCCATCACATGGACCACATTGAAAATTCGTTTATACATGATGATAGAAGACGCATAATAGGCACCAAATATTTTTATATTAATCTATACATTTCTTGCTTAACAACTCTCACCTTTTCATTAATATTTACTATTAAGAATTTCTTATTAATATTAGCATATTATAAAGTTATGGCATATTCATTAGATTCCCTAGCAACATTAAATTAGATTCCCTAGTAGCATTAAATTAGATTCATGGCATTGTTAATATGTATGCTTTTCAAAAAAATTGAATGATAAAATAGATGGTTTTGTTGATTTTTCTGATTCTCAGATCTTGATAGTTATTTCCTTGTGACTTTAAAACAAGATTCACTTTTATATCACACTTATCATAGAATAGCTATACACTGAAAATCTCAACTATAAAATGCAACGCAAATAACAAGATCTAGAAATATCAACCATGCACAGTAGACACAAGAGCACAAGATTTTATCCTCGGAAACCCAATTCTTGGGAGAAAACCCAAAAATATTTCTTAGAAGAATCGATTCAATATTTCACAAGATTACCACCATGAAAAACCATACCAAGAGATATACAAAGTCACCTTATAACCCTGGTGCAACTCTCCAAGAAGTTGCACACAAGATACCATACCCAGAAATTGTAGTTGCTACGTCTTCTTCCTTACCTCAGACTTGCGCCTTCTTTTCCTTGAGTGCGAGAGATGAGTGTGAAAAAATGAGAGGACGTGAACTTTATTTATATTGGTTCAGTCACTTTAGTGGGGTCGACTTCTTCTTTCTGGAAATATAATTTTACTATATTATTTTCCAGTGCGACCGACTTCTCTTCTGGATCTTCAATCTTACTTTATTGCTTTCCCGTGCGGCCGAATGATCTTCTATGGTATTCTATGGTCTTCAATGTGGTTTTGAATGTGGAGAATGACTGCCTGAAGTTGCAAAACTTCAACACTCCCTCTCAATGAGGGAGACATTCTTAATCTTTGAATTTCTTCTTTCATAGAAAGGTTGTTCTTGAGCTTGGTTGATGCAATCTTCTTTGGCATGCACCCACTTGATGTATACTTCTCCTACATAGCACCCAGTTGATGTATGATTCTCCCACATAGCACCTCAGGTCTCCAATGGTCCTTGTCAATTCACATGATCAAGGATAGAGACCACACTTGGGTCATTCTTCTTAGCCAAGTTAGCATGGCCATCAGAGAAGTATACTCGATGCTAATACATGGAGAACATCAACACCCTGGGCCACTCTCCTTAGCCAAGTCAACATGCACATTGGATGAAAGTGTCTTCCCAATGATAATACATGGAGAAGATCAATGCCTTGAATTTTTCTCCTTAGCCAAGTCAGCATGACCATCATAAGAGAATGTATGTTCGATGCATATGTACCTCCAGTCTTCATTGGTCCTTGATCAAGTCACATGATCAAGGATGAAGACTACACCTGGGCCATTCTTCTTAGACAAGTCAACATGGCCATCATAGGAGAATTTCTGCCATTTTCCTTAGCCAAGTCAACATGACCATCAGAGGAAAATTTCATCCTGTTATTGTCGTCTGGAGAAGCATCAACACCTCGAGTCTTTGTCAGTCCTTTTGAAGTCATATGAGAAAGGATAAAGAATGTTCTTTGGCCATTATCCTTATCCAATTCACATGCCCATCGAAGAAGAATGTCTTCCCGGTGCTACCCAAAACATCAACATTCCCTTTCAATGAGGAATAAATTATGTGTCATGCCAAGCTTCTTTTTGGATACTGAATCTTCACTACTCCCTTTTGTATCATGTCTCGGGTGATGTTTTATCTGCTCATATGTGGATATGTACTAGAGCTTGACTGCTCCCTTCTGCATCATGTTTCAGATGAATTGTCATTTTCTCATCTATGGATATGTACTGGAGCTTGAATGCTCTCTTCTGCATCATGTCTCGAATGAAGTCTTGCAAGAAGCTTCTAAATTCACACTTCTTTTCTTCTTGGGATACTGGTTGTAATATACTATGTATTTGTTGTATTGAGTGCTATATAAACCCGCTTTCTTGAAATCGTAACTAATCACAAGTTGAAGCAACACCCCAAGATGCTCAATTTTCCTACTACACTCCCTGCCCAATTGGAATTTATATATCACTGCAACCTTACTTCACCACCTGAGCCATATCTAATTGTACCATCAAGGTACCTCAACATATGCTTTGTTGCAACCCAATAGTAATGTATCAGCTCTACCATAAACTGGCTCAAGGTGCTCACTGCAAAACAAATGTCCAACCTGGTGTTAGCTAGGTACATCAAGGATCCATTCAACTGCCTGCACATCGTGGGATCCACCAAATTTGAATCTGAAGTAGAATCACTCAATTCTTCAATTTTGTCTCCATAGGTGTAACCGTTGACTCGTATTCCATCATATCGAATCTCACCAGTATCCCCTGACCAAGGAAGATCTCATTTGATCTCTATCACACCTCTAATACCAAGAAATAGTACATCCAGGTAAGATCTTCCACCTCGAACTATGATGCCAACTCCCTCTGTCACTAAAGTAGGCTCCATTGTCCAGTCTTCCTCATTGATTTCTCCCTCTATGACTGAGGAAAAATCCATATCCCAGTCCTCCTGACTGGATGCCTCCTCTATCACTGTAGTAAGGTCTACTGAAACAAAGGAATCCTCCTAGGAGGTATCACATCTCCTAGAATCCTCTAAATCTTCTATCTAGCCTCCTTAACTCATGACACCTATTTTTCAGTCTTGGAAGATGTCTCTCTCCCAACTGAATATGAGGGGGAACTCCCTTTGAATGATTGGATCTCCCTGAGTCAACTAACTCTCTGTAAAATCAGGCTCACTCTGAGTCTGCATGCTTCCTCTGAAAAATTGACTCCCTCTGAATCTGTACAATCTCTAGATCCATCTACTCCCTCTGGGCTGGTACTTGGTGGGGCCATCTACCTCACCATTGGTGGAGCCATCTTCTCCTCCTCGTAACTGTGACTCTATGAAAATATATGAGGTCGTTTTTTCTCCTTGAAGGTATCACGGGGAGTTGCATGTCTCACTGCATCCTGCAAAGTGTCATGAAGCCGTGTTGATCTCTTCCCTGCCACTCCAACATATCTAGGTAGATCCACTAGCCCTACTGGATTTACTAATAGTCTGAAGGATGAACAACTAAATTGCAGGGATCTGGATGGCCATTCTTCGGATCCTCCTACTCCTCACTATCAACCTCCATGTGGAATACTCTGTATCCCACAAAATTATCACTATTTCCAGAAGGTTCTAACTTCATCCTCTTATCCTTCGATACATGGAAGTATACTATCATGTCCACAACTTCATGTCTAGATAGTCTGCTATGTGTCTTAATTAGAGATCATCTAACTTGTTGTCATTTACAACTGTCACCATAGCTCCCTTTGAGATCTATCTCATGTGACCTGCCCGAAATAAGAAATAATAACAATGACAAGAAAAAGAGAAATACTTTTTTATTATCGTGTCAGTGGGACCACTATACTTTTTTTTTACTCGTGCAGAGTTATACTCCGATCTGAATAATACTACAGTGGTGAAATGCCAAAATTATTAACACGAAGAAATGTGTAGTAATTTTGCAACCCAAATGTAGGAGGAAATATTGCATGTAAATAGATCTTGTATGTTTCTATTTTGTTTTTGTCCCAAGGGTTAGGGTGTTCAGGGTTTCTATAGACAAGGGTTTTCCCTGTGCTATAACTCGCTGATATACGTGTGAGGTCAAATAGTAGTACTCGACCCAATATCTCAGGGCACCAACTAAGGAGGATAAACCGTACCCTTAGCCATACTACTTTATTACCCAGGTACTAGAGAGGATCTTCCCGAGTGTTTTTCTCAGTGGCACTATAACATTCAGGCAGTCGATCTGTTGATCTATGGAGGGTTTCAAGATAACTAGGTTAGTACGTATACAGGTGTTGTCTGATGCACTTCCACTCGAAGGGGTACCAACATGGGTTACAAGGGTGTCCAACAATGTGAGATTAAAAACCTCTTGTATTTCTTGCATGTATGCTTCCCCGACCATGGATTTATGTCCTGAATGACAGATCAATATAGTTTTAAGATGTCAGATTACGTCTCTACCTTGAAAAGAAATTACCCACAATTCTTGCCAAGGAAAGTACTAGGATACCACTTGTAAGGTACCAGATGTAATATAATATGCAGACACATGAATATTCAATAGATATTAATGGAACAACAAAATATTTAGAAGAGCAACACAAAAAATGATACCCTTGTTCAAAGAAAATGATGTCCACTTGCCTTCTCAAGACAAAGACTTATCATGCCTCCTACTTTTATTTATACCAATTCTATCTTCTAAAGAACATTCTAGCAGAAGATCTTTCTAGAAGCGGGAGCTTCTATTATGTATTCTTACATTGACTTTTTCACATTTATTAAATAGGCCTTATAAACTAATGTCGACCTTTATTACAAGGAAAATATATTATTCTACATACGTGAGGGGTTAGGGAGGTTAGGTCCCTAACATGTGGCAAGCTACCAACCCTCAGATTTACGCCATGTGGCAAGTTACCAACCCTCAGATCTGGCTGTCAGATCTGTGTCATCCGACATGCTACTAGTTATCAGATCGGGTCGTCGAATTAGGATGTCAAATCTGCACCATGTAGTGTGGTACAAACCTCTTGGATATGGTACATGTGGCATGTTAACAACCCTCAGATCTAGTCATTGTATTTGCACCATGAAACAAGCTACCAACCCTTAGATTTGCACCATGCAACAAGCTACCAACCCTCGAATCTGGCCATCAAATTTGCACCATGTGGCCTGCTACCATTGTCATATTGGGTCATCAGAATTGCGCCATGTGGAATGCTACTAGACCTTGAATCTGGCCATCAGATCTATATCATGTGGCATGCTACCAGTGCTTGGATCTCGTCATTGGATCTATGCCATGTGACAAGCTACCAATGCTCGGATCTATGCCATGTGGCAAGCTACCAATTCTTAGACCTACACCATGTGGCAAGCTACCAATGCTTAGATCTACACCATGTGGCTAGCTACCAAATCTCAGATCTAGATGTTGAATCTATGCCACATGGTAATCCTAAAACCCTCAGATTCGTCCATCGGATTCTCACTAGGTGGCGTGCTACCATCCCTCGGATCTGCACCATGTGGCAAGCTACGAACCCTCATATCTAGTTGTTGGATCTACACCACATGGCAATCCTCAAGCCCTCGGATCTGGCTGTTAGCCTCTTTGTAATCAAATTCTTATGAATGAGTGTAGCTGACACATCTCTTTGTTCAGGGATAAGCTACCACCATTCTAGCTAGTTTGTGTGCTTTGCAGTTATAGTCTCTTGTATTCCATTCACACATTTCACATTTTTTAAATAGGCCTTATAAACTAATGTCGACCTTTATTACAAGAAAAATATATTATTCTACATATGTGAGGGGTTAGGGAGGTTAGGTCCCTAACATGTGGCAAGCTACCAACCCTCAGATTTTTTCCATGTGGCAAGTTACCAACCCTCAGATCTGGCTGTCAGATCTATGTCATCTAGCATGCTACTAGTTGTCAGATCGGGTAGTTGAATCAGGATGTCAAATCTGCACCATGTAGTGTGGTACCAACCTCATGGATATGGTACATGTGGCATGTTAACAACCCTCATATCTAGTCATTGTATTTACACCATGCAACAAGCTACCAACTCTCATATTTTCACCATGCAACAAGCTACCAACCCTCGAATCTGGCCATCAAATTTGCACCATGTGGCTTACTACCATTGTCATATTGGGTCATCAGAATTGCACCATGTGGCATGCTACTAGACCTTGAATATGGCCATCATATCTATGTCATGTGACATGCTACTAGTCCTTGGATCTCATTGTAGGATCTATGCCATGTGGCAAGCTACTAATGCTCAGATCTACACCATGTGACAAGCTACCAATGCTCAGATCTACACCATGTGGCTAGCTATCAACTCTCAGATCTAGATGTCGAATCTATGTCACATGGTAATCCTCAAACCCTCATATTCGGCCATTGGATTCTCACTAGGTGGCGTGCTACCATCCCTCGAATCTGCACCATGTGGCAAGCTACGAACCCTCAGATCTAGTTGTTGGATCTACACTACGTGGCAATCCTCAAGCCCTCGAATCTGGCTATTAGCCTCTTTGTAATCAAATTCTTATGAATGAGTGTAGTTGACACATCTCTTTCTTCAGGGATAAGCTACCACCATTCTATCTAGTTTGTGTGCTTTGCAGTTATAGTCTCTTGTATTCCATTCACACATTTCACATTTTTTAACTTAGAATGAGTAAAGTCCACCATACCTCAATATAAGGTTTTGATAGCATGGTAGAGCAATTGCATGAGTGGAGATATTTTTGTCACACCTAAGGTGGAGCATTGTGCTTACATGGTTGATATTCTTGGTCCTTGTTTAAAGATTCACTCCAATCTTGAAAATTGTTATGGAGATAGCCTCACCTCTTCATGGATGTGTACATTTTTATAAATATTTGGTCCTTGTTTCAAGGTTCACTCCAAACTTCAAAGTTGTTATGGAGATAGCCTTACCTCTTCATGGATGTGTACATTTGTGTACATATATATGTAATGTGTTAAAGTATCAACTATGTTCATCGGATGGGTTATAACTTTTTTAAAACAAAATAGTTTAACTATTGAATAAAATATCTACAACTTTAGCTGTTCAGTGAAAAGGTGCATAGAACATAAGATATCATAATGGTTTTATATATCTAAGCAAATATTTAGTCAAATGTTGCCCTATAAACTGGACAACATCATGCACAATCCTTATTTTAATCTCCACCAAAGCACATAGCCATTATAGATTGTGTCTACTCAAACACATCTTCTTGAAGATGTAGACATCTAATGCCAAGTAAAACTTGATTACTAGAGTGGATACAATCATGGTTACATTGAACATTCATATGACCACATCCAAGGGCCAAAATCATATACAACACAATACATGAATTCGATTAGATATTTCAAGTTTTTGTATGACGCATTTTAGGAAATGGCGATGATTGTTACACTCTTGTAGCTTTGAGTCTTCCAATCTCCTTTTTCATCTTATGAATTGTTTCATTTGTTACACAAAGAGTTTATTTTATTTGTTACACAAAGAGTGTATTGGTCTTGATTTTATAGACTCAACAAGATACTAATGTTTAATAGGGAATAGAATTGCTAACATTTAGTGCACCTAGCCTTAACCTTCATGTGAGATGTAAGAAAAGACGTCATACGACTACCCAAAATAAAACAAACTCCATGTACATGTATTCATGAATGCTACTTATATATTTTATCAAAACCCAAAATAAAACAAGCTCCATGTACATGCATGCTACTCAAGCTAAAACCCAAGCAAATATTAAACTCTAATTAAATTAAAAATAAATAAATATTAAACTCTAATTAAATTAAAAAAAAAAACAAATCTTAAACTCAAGCGAAAACTAATATTGGCAGCACGATGTTTAATGTCAAGGGGATGTGGATGTGGTAGACTCTTTGGTTTCTTATATCTTAAGAGTACACTTCAAGATTAAGAAAGCAAATATTAAAGTCTACATTTCTATTTTGAATAAGCGAAAACTAAGATTAATCTCCCACCATTATGTCAAGTGGATGTGTTAGAATATTTGATAAGAGTCGACAGAATGTATTGGATACTCTTGAACACAATTAACGTCAGATTCTCAATTTCATTCGCCGTTTCCATTTGACAAGACAAGAGGCATACTCGAGATTCTTTCTTTTATTTCTTAATTTTTTCGCCTTATGCAACGAAGAACACAACACTTACAGTGGATACAAAAGCATCAGTCCCAGTCTGCAAAATATGAAAATTCATATCAAAACACTTCCTTAGCAAAAGCAACTGCATGCCCTCTTAGCAACTGCAAATGAGATACAGTTGTCCAAAACATTCCCATAGTTTCAGAGCTTCCTCTGCCGCTGTACTGGTCTGTTCTTGTTGCTGTCTACTTGCTTCCACGGATCAGTCCGGTCATAATCGATCTGTGCCACCCTGGAGTTGCTGCCGACAGCTCGGATCTGTGCCACGTGGTGATTCGCGCCACGAGAACCTTTTGCACTGCTCCCGTGTAGCGGTCGGATCTATGCCACGTGGCCTAGAAGGTGTAAGATCCGTACCATTTTGGTCGTACGGTCACCCAACTGAACTGTTCGATTATCGACACATGTTGCCTTTTGAGAAAAATCTACGTCCAGGAGAGCGTCACGTGTCAACAATCGGACAGCCCAGATTTACGGACATAAATGAGCCATGTGTCGACAATCGGACGGCTTTGATCTAGGGCCAAACGGGCGCCACGTGTTGTCAATCGGACGACCCCGATCTACGGCCTGAAGGGTGCCACGTGGCACGAATCGGACGGCAACGATGTACGGTCAGAATAGCCCCACGTGTTGACGATCCGATGGCCCAGATCCACGGCCTGGAGAGCGCCACGTGTCCAAGATCGAATGATCCAAATCTACGGCCTGGAAAGCGCCAAGTGTCCACGACACGACGGCCCAAATCTACGACCTGAACAGGGCCACGTGTTGACAATCTAGCGGCCGGGTTGACAGACCGTACGGCGAAAATGGTACGGATATTACACCTAGCTCCACGTGGCGGAGATCCGACGGCTACGATGGGGCAGAGCAGACGGTTTTCGTGGGGCGAATCGGACGGTTTCGCAATGACCACATGGCACAGATCCGAGGTTTCGGCTACGGTTCCGCAAGCTCCACGGTGGCACGGATCCCAGGTTTCGGCGACGGTTGAGCATGCTCCACGGTCGGTCATCAACTAATTTTTGGCACAGATTCGATCGAATTGTTAAACAAAAACAAATACGGTGACACAGATCCAATCTAGCACATCCTGCATTGCTTATCTATGCACTTCGTCATAGATATGAAGAGTCTTCTTTCCCGGACAGTTTATTTGTGGCGCAATTCACTGGATATATCTACACTCTTAGCCAAAATCTTACCCAGCAACAGAAACATAATCGCAGTCTCTTGCTAATACTTTACAAACTAGATACTTATTTCTGCAACTTTGCATAATATATAAAAATCTACTCTCTAAACTCTCCTCTACTGTACAGAGGATTGACTCTCAAATATACTCATATTCCTGGGCTCTCCAGTGAGAGAGTCAAGCCCAAACTGCTCTACTGTACATGAACACTGCTCTTTTATAACATTGCCATTGCCATGAATGTAATTCTGTTAGGATATGATTTCTGAGGAAGCATGAATAGAGGCTGTGAAATGCCCAAAATGACACGCTCTGTGTATGTGTTGGCATTCTAGTTAAATCAATTTCTTAGGTAGGGTAATGCCCATAGATGCTTGATGAAATTATGTGGGAAAATCATTTTGAATACAAATGTTGCTGCCCAACTTTGTATATCAATGTGCGTCATAGTATTTTGGACAAGATTAATGTGAGGAGTGCAAGAAGGAGAAATCCAACTCTGTAAGCATATGTCTCTCTATGTTTTATGCTTCCAATCAATCTGCGTTGAGGTNTCTTAGCCAAAATCTTACCCAGCAACAGAAACATAATCACAGTCGCTTGCTAATACTTTACAAACTAGATACTTATTTCTGCAACTTTGCACAATATATAAAAATCTACTCTCTAAACTCTCCTCTACTGTACATAGGATTGACTCTCAAATATACTCATATTCCTGGGCTCTCCAGTGAGAGAGTCAAGCCCAAACTGCTCTATTGTACATGAATACTGCTCTTTTATAACATTGGCATTGCCATGAATGTAATTCTGTTATGATATGATTTTTGAGGAAGCATGAATAGAGGCTGTGAAATGCCCAAAATGACACGATCTGTGTATGTGTTGGCATTCTAGTTAAATTAATTTCTTAGGTAGGGTAATGCCCATAGATGCTTGATGAAATTATGTGGGAAAATCATTTTGAATACAAATGTTGTTGCCCAACTTTGTATATCATTGTGCGTCATAGTATTTTGGACAAGATTAATGTGAGGAGTGCAAGAAGGAGAAATCCAACTCTGTAAGCATATGTCTCTCTATGTTTTATGCTTCCAATCAATCTGCGTTGAGGTTACGCACTCTGCTTTTCTTATGCGCGTGATTTGCACTTCCTGCTAACTGTGTGAATTCACTTAAATGGGAAAGCAAAACACAGTCCTTGGTTGGTTGATTTTGAACCATTTTCAGCATGCCTTGTGCAAGGGAAACATTAAGATGGTTTACTCATGTTTTTTTTCTATGTATATTCTTTCGATGGCTTAAATCATATTATACTTCGAGCTAAGAGATGCATGGTGAATGTGTGAAAAGAGTCCTACTATATCATTGGTGGTATTTGGGTATAAAAGCATTACAATCAGTACCTTATGTGTTTTTACAATCAGTACAATATATATATATTAGAGAAAATAACTTATGTGTTTTTACTATAGGATCTTCTTTGGTTTTAGTGTTTGGAATTCTTCACTATTCTTGAAAAAGTTCAGTAGGAATTAGGGTGAAAATTGCATTTTGC
>JZKD02S1219913.1:0-12449 GCA_000966675.3 Picea glauca | reverse complement strand
CAATTTCTCTATGGTTTTCACCTTTTCATCTAGTCTCATGGTTGTGAACCTAGTCATTTTTGGGTGTGCCATCCTTACCACCACTTCGTCCTAGTCTTGGGAATTTTTCGTGAAGACTTCATCTTCAATTTTTTTGTGGGAAAATGGCTAGAATAATGACACTTGCGAAGCATGTTTCAAGACCAGACCCTTTGGATCATGCTTGCAGAATCCACCCTTCTGGAATTTGAACTCTAATTGGCTCAACCCTTCTTGTTTGACTTGAGCGGTTTCTTTCACTGTGTAGAAGCCTACATGGAAACCATAAGGTATGAACATCCACTTCTTGTACTTGACCAGAGTGGCATTGTAGCCTTGCAGGATGGTCTGGTAGCATATCTTCCATACTAGAATTTGGTCAGGGACATGTGCTAGTAGGAAGTGTGGTGCTCTGGTAGCCCTGAAAACCCTGATGTGGGTATCGCGCTCATCCAAATACTAGAGGCCTACTTTTGATATCATCTTTTTGGCCATAGCCAATAGTCTCGGGCATTCTTTCTTAAAAATAATGAAATAAATACATGCGATGAATTCATCGCAGATGAGGGAGTAATATTTCTTGTACCTATTCTCCCATAGGATGCTGAAATATACATGGACTGGGAGCTCTGCGACGTGCCAACATAGGTTCATTCCTACGAAAATGTTTCTAGTGCACATGGAATCAAGTAAATATGAATCCATGTAGAAGGCTAGTGTCTCTTCTTCCATCGACGTCTGAGCCTATTGTATGTATATGCTCAGTTTCTTAGAAATGATGGCTCCCCAGTTGAAGTTTCTCCCCAAAATCGCCACTGTGTAAGCTAAGGGCATCCACACCTCTGAAAATATGGAATAGTCCTTCTCCCCATATAATCGATAGATGAGTGTCATCAAGTAGATGTATGGCTCCCTTAAGTTGGTCATCTGGTACCAGTCGGTGCTCCAGTTGGTGTATTTATTATCTTCCCTCCACCATGAGGCCATCACCCGACTGGTGTCATGGGACTCATAGAACTTCACGACAAAATCTATATTCAGTCGTTCCTTGGGGTCTCAAAGTTTGTAATATTTCTGGACCTCCACCGGAAGGAATACCCCGACACACCCACCATTTTCGTTGTTGATTAAACACTTTTGTGTGTCTATGTGGTCGATGAGCCACTTTAGAAGTTCTATACAAGGAAAGATAAGGTTTCTTCTTGCTACCATGTGTAGATACGAACATTGGATATTCAGAAACACCTCATCATCAATTTCCCTCACATTTGGGTCTCTCTGTGGGATATATTCCAAGTATTCTTCCCGAATGATATTTTTAAAGAGATATCCCCAATGTGGGAGTGTTGCCATGGACCATGTTCTTTCTTCTATATGTCTAAAGGTTGGAGGCTGATTAAAAACCTTCTTCGTCAATTTTTTGATGATAGGCTTCGGTCTTGGCGTGTATTCCAATTTCTTCGTGACCCCTGGAGAGGAGTCTTCACCCAACTCTAGTTCTTTCATCTTTGGTGCCCTTGGTGATTGTCTAGTGGTTGGATTTCTTGGAGGCATTGTTCCTACAATCAAACTAAACCTTCAGAGACTCTATCAAGTACAAAACCAAATAAAAAATATATGAAGTGTAAACATGTAAAATCCACATACTTGAATACATACCTGTAAAGCTTGCTAAAATTGGTTATTTGATACTCATGGGATCTCTGTAGCTTTCAAATTGCTTGTCTCACTTATTCAGATGCTCTGAATTTCCTTGCATGCAGAATGATTCCTCTTACAATGGCTCAAGAGAATTTAAACTAGTGAAAAACATACCATGTCACATTAGCCATTCAATTCGAGTGATGAGTGCAATTTAAACAAATCTATCGCTGAATCTCTACAACTTAAATTCATCGTGGGTTGACGGTGGAGGCATGGGGGGTGATGTGGTCTATCTGTGATTTTAAATGGTTGTTTTAATTTGCGCACAAGGTAGAAACTAATGTGAGATTTGGTATTAATTAGACCCCTAAATGCTCAAAATCTAATCATATCCAATGCTAAAACATCCCATCGTATCGGTTTCTTAGTGGTTGGATCGAGAATCGGGGATGTGCTTTGAATTTTTTCGTCGATGTCTCTCAGGATCAATATTGTCATACAATGATGTCATGGAAAAGTTGACTCAGAGGTGTGACTTGGACCTAGGGAACCAAGAATGACTCGGGGTAAAACTAGACCGTATGGTTATCCAATCTGGCAAAGACACGTGGCGTTGAAGACCATTGACCTAATTCACATGTATTAATCAGAGTCAAGACTTTCCTTAAGTTATGCATTCTAAAACAAACATTGGCTTGTCAATGTCAAAAAGTATCCAGGGTCGGAGATCATGATAAACCTATCACGTGTTTTTTCTTTGGATTAACTTCTTCGCAAAAGTCCCAATGTCAAAAATGCATCGGGGATCGGGGATTGAGAGTATCTTTTAGCAGGGTCAGAATGTCTGTGGTAATATTTTTAGGCTTTCCCTGGTTTCGATAAGTGCATCGGGCATCGAATATCAACAATCTCTTTTATTTCTTGGTTAACGACTATTCCCCTCATCTTTTACCGATGTTGAAGGGGATCGGATATTGACGATATCCTTATGAAATAATTGTCATAAAACAAAACTTCCTTTTGTCGATACTGATGAAGATCGATGCTTGGTGACTGAGGTTTCCTGAGTGATTCTTTTCCATCTTTGAATTCCTTCCGATGCTGAAACTGAGTGTGTCGGGTGAAATGTCTTGGATTTTTTATTCTTTATTCAGGCTTTAAGGATTTTTAAGTCATGGGGTTTCATAAGTTCAAATAGACCTGAAAAGATAATGAGAGTGAAGATAATAAGAAAAGCCAAACATTTATCAAAATTAAGTCAAATCAGAAAATTAAAAGATCAAGTGGTACCCAAAAAGTGAAAAGATGACATAGGATTTTTAGGGTGTGTTGAGTGCTCAACAAATCGAAACTTACTGGGAGAAAGAAGAAACTCTATTCCTCCCTTGGGCTTGGCTGATGAAAAAGATGGTTTAAGAACTTAACTGGTTTTTAATCAGAGTCTCTTTTATCCTTTCATTTGAAGTTCCTTGGTTGGTGTGTTTAGGCCTGCCTGTGGGGTTTTCAACCTTTATTCCACCTTCATTTCCTGTAACCCTGACTCACGTCCCCTTTGATAAGAGTCTATTAAATAATTCACTGGGACTAATCCTTTAGTTACCCTCCTTGACTTGATATGGTTTTTTTCTACTGTCAACGAGCGTCCATAGCCTCGGTGGAGTTATATGCATACCCTCTCCTACTATGCACTCATTTGATATAGTTGATTTTTATTTCAAGAGAATGCCCTGAGAGAGTGGGAGAGGAAGACATTTGTTATCTGCAAAATGATATGGTTAAGGTGAAACTTACTAGCTCTATCTCTGAGGTACATGTAGTCCTTTCTAACTTACCATCTTTCCCTTAAGGTTTCACCAGACCACCGGACAAACACTTCTGCATTTCTCCAAAGTTGTTCGTCTACACAGGTTAGATAGAGAGCCCTTCGAAACAACCACAGGTTCCACAACATTTCTTTCTATTGTATGTGAGAGATGAGTTAGGAATAGAGTTCGTCATATCACATGATTTAAGATCAACCATTGTCTTGCTAAACACAATCTTCAAAAGCACAGAATTACAAATAGCAACATATAAAAAAAAATGTATTTCTCAATTGACGTATCTAAAATATACATCTTGAAAACAGAAAAAAAGAGAATATATATATATATATATATATATATATATATATATATATATATAATGGAATTATATGAAAAAATGATGGTTATTTGGTTGGGAGACGTGCTATAGGTGGTGGATCAATTGAGAAACTACCCGATAGCCCATAATCTCAACGATTTCCTTGCAAATTTTTAAGTTTTTCAACTTTTGTGGGTATACACAGGCTGTAATGGTACAACTAGCATATGTACGCAAGTTGTAGTGGTGCAACAAGCATGTGTATGCGGGAAGTAGTGGTGCAGGGCGTGTACATCTTCAAAAATAGTGTTTTTAAAGAAGAGATGCTCAGTGGTCGCTTGGGAAAAATAAAAAGTAAGAGGGCCTGATGTCAGGTATGCATGTATGGCACAATTTATGGTTATAACAGATGCCCCCTAACGTGTGAGGTCAGAAGAGCATCTGATGGTCGAAATACATTACAAAATCTTCACCAACGTACAAAGTGAGTGAGCCCAAGACCAGATTTTGGGAAGTGACATTTGCAAAAATAACAATTGTCTTGGGATAAAATAAATCATGGTTGTCAATCAAATACACTGCAGATCCATGTCATATAACAATATAAAGTGTAGCTGGGAGCAATACATAGTGGATCTACATCTCAAAATCAAAGATATATGTGTATAGTATCCATATTCAAGAAGTCAATGAAGCCTGATGGCTGGAGCTGAGGCCTTCAAAGATCAAACAACAACTTCGATATCTTCAAAACTCAGGTAGGAGTGTAATGTGAGTGTATGAATTCACTATCCAGTGGTCTTCGACAACTCGTCGGGGAACATACAAGAGGATCTCGATGATCAGGCATAGAACTTCATTGATTTTGAACAAGGACTTGATTGGACTTTGAGGATGGTCTGGCATGAGGTCAAGAGACAAACTGTAGAAAGGCTGACTCAGGTTGGGTAAAACTTCCCTTGGACAATAGCACGATAGATGATCAGACTCAGGTAGCATGACATTGACATAAGTTCATGATGCAGGAGGCAACACAAACTCTCCATATGTTTGGAAGAACAACCAAACAGAGGAGGACATAGCTCTATGTAGCGAGAACAACTTCCTAAGGTCATACAAATCCCAATTATTGTCGAAAAATGAAAGGATTTGCTTTGTCCAAGGGGGACTCATTGTGCTTCCATAAAAAGAAAATACTTTTCCCATCTTCTTTTTAGGGTATATTTGATTTTTTTGTCTTTTTCAATATTTTGAAGAGCTTGAAAAGGAATAAAATAATGCTACATTACAAAGGAGGAAGGAGTGTCACAAGCATACTAGTTCCAAGAACAAGGAACATACTAATGCTCATAGCAAGGAGACATGTCCAGGGAAAGGACACTCAGGGAAAATTCCTCCATGGGTCAAGGTGTCAAGTCGCAGAGACAAAGTGCTACAAGGCTTGTGTATAAGACATGCTTCAAAGGTTCAGTTGAGAGTGACATGGATTCATTATTAGGCCAAAGATGTAGAAACACGATGAAACCCCCTTCAATCTATTTTTCGCGAGCCCAGAGAAGGTAATATCGGTGGTTTTTTCACGTTTAGAGAGTCTGAAAAAACGTAAAAGAAGACTCCACTGGGGTACCTTTTTCGAAGGTAGTCTAGCTAGTTCAAAAAAGGGATAAACTAGAACCGAAAATATGTCTATTCAAAATCATTTTAATGAGTGTGACAAAGAAAATATCACTCAACAATCTTTTCAATTTTAAGGAGTCTAAAAAAAGCTTAACTATGTACTCACAACCTTTTTCTAGATTTAGTCTCCTTAGCCCGAAAAAGTATAAAATATATTTAGGAGAACTCTCCCGGTGAGATCAATCTCCTGAAGTGTACCTTTTTCCTCCTTAATATACAATCTAGAAAAAGGGGTAAACTCATGCCAATATATGTTTTTTTGAACCAATTTAACGAGTGTGAAAGAACAATGTCACTCAACGATCTTTTCAATTTTAAGGAGTCTGAAAAGAGCTCAACTATAGACTCCGTAGGGGATGTTCTTCTGGACCATTTTAAATAAGTGTGAAGGAACAAGGTCACTCGAAAATAGTTTCAATTTTAGGGAGTTTGAAAAGAGCTTAACTATGGACTCTGTGGGGGTTCCTTTTTCATAAATTTAGTCCCTCAGGCCCAAAAAAGGGTTAAATGTATACCTGAGAATACTCTTCTAGTGAATCGGGGTTCTTAGAGTATACCTTTGTTCGTATAATTGACCATCTAGACCAAAAAATGGGTAAAATACCATCGGACAAATATGCCTTCAAATTTTAGTTTGGCGAGTGTGAAGGACAACAAGATCGCTCGACAATATTTTCATGTTTAGAGAGTTTGAAAAGGGCTTAAAGAAGACTCCAGAAGGTTACTTTTCTCAAGTAATCCCTATGAGATCACTTGTACCAAGAGGGGGAAGCAAGGGATCCCATGCCCCCATTGGATAAACCAAAGGATCAATTGTTGAGACCAAGTCTCGAGAAGGAAAACATGTTTACACAAGTTCCTTCTCAGAAGCAATTGAAAACTGAGAATAAAATGCCACATAATTAACCCGTGGTGAGGTAGAGTCTACACGAATACTAGGAACATATAAAGGGGCAGGCTGAACTAATGTTGAATTAGGATGGTGATTATTATATGTGAGCTAGTCGATAGTGACAATGCTTCCATTGCGAGGGAAATGCATCACCTGAAAGAGCGTAGACACGACAACATTCATAGCATATACATAATCATGCCCAAGAATCATATTAAAATCTAACGAGCCTTGCACCACTATAACATTGACAAGGAAAATATTCCCACCTAATGAGATAGGCAACTAAGGAAGAATCCCCAAATATTCACTAGGACGTCTGTCAAAATCCAACATCTCATGCGAAGCATACATAAGCTCGGAATATCCTAAGACTTTCCAAATCGAGGAGGATAAAATACTTGCAGAGGTTCCTTCATCCACAATACATCGATAAATTTTTATTGAATTAACTTCAACCCTTATTTGAAAAGGCACAGAAGAATGAAGACAAGGCTAAACAAGGTCATTCCAATCAAAGGAATCCCTCCTAAGGCTTGGAGGGGGTGTGCTCGAAGCAAGCAGAATGCCCCCTTGTTATGAAAGTAATGCACTAGAAATGCTAAAAACATAGTCGGTAGAAACATCACTCCCTAAGAGAAGAGTGAGATCAACCTAAGATTGCATCAGTGTGACCACTTTGGTAGACTCGACACTCTCCAAGAGAAGAGTGGGATAAACCGAAGACTACATCGGCGTGACCACTTTCTCAACCAATGGCTAAATAGGCTGTGAGACAACATGGTCTACAGGTACATCACCCCTCGAAAGAGGAGTGGGATCATCCAAAGACTGCATGGTCATGACCACTTTGGTAGACTCAACACTCTCCAAGAGAATAGTGGGATCAACCAAAGACTGCATCGACATGACCACTTTCTCAACCAATGGATGAATAGGCTGTGAGAATACATGGTATAAAGGAACCTCACCCCCCAAAAGAGGAGTGGGATCGACCGAATACTGTATCAGCATGACCACTTCATCAACCAAAGATTGAATAGAATGTGAGGAAACCTTGAAAGACTCAGAATCAGAAGAGATTGCAGACAAGGACCACAATCTTTGTACCTCTGGAATGCTAGGGAACAAATGAGTAAGGTGATCTCCCTTGCAAAGATTACAAGGGAACTTAGGCTTACGTCTTATTCATATAGGTTTCTCAATAGAATCAATGCCCCTAACATGACTAGAAATGGTTGGTATCTTGTCCCCAACATGACTAGCAGAGGTTGTTGACATATCACTAACATGACTTGCAGAGGTTGGTGATTGGTCGATAACATGACTTGTATGGGCTACAAAAATATTTCCAGTATGACTAGAAGTGACTGGACTTTTTCCCCCAGCATGACTTGCTGAGGTTGGGTGCTGGTATTCAACATGACTTGCATAGGTTTTCGACCTATATCCAACGTGATTCATAGAGGTTGGTGATTTCTTCTTCCTGTTCTTCATCTTTCTATTTCGTTTAGACTTCCATTTACTAGTAATTGTACTTTCACCAGAGGCGAGAGAAGGAGGAGGAGAAGAATTTGTTGATGAAGGAACATCAACATGGTGCCTATGACATAAATTTATTAACTGATAAGCATCAAGAGCATTTGGGACATTTGGAATGGTATCCAACTAGACCGGTAGTCCCACATTCAACCCAGGAATGTACAAAGTGGCCATCAAAGGGACACCAATGTTTCCGAAGAAAGGAAAAGCACAAGAATCCCCTTGTAAAAGGGTTCCTTGGTTGGTATCATTCAGAACTTTAGCCATGAATATATTATGCATAGTTTCTCCCCTTGCGGGATCATTCAAGTTCTTAAAAGTCTCACACACAGACTCTGGTGAACCAGTGTTATCAAAAAAATGTCTATAAAGAGGCGGCTCCACGTTTCTAAGCGGAAAACAGAAAATTCCTCACAACCAGTGGAGTGGGAGGTCTACCACCTTAGGTCAGAGACCCAAAGAAATGACTAACTAGCTCATTATGGAAAACTAGGGAGAATAGAGCACACACTAAAATCTCTTAAAGGAAAATCAAGCAAACCACTATATAGTTGGAAGAACAGTTACGCCAACCAACACAAGAGAAAATTACTGGTACAAGTGCAACTAGAAAATGGAAGCACCCTATGGGTATACTATGAAAAGTGTGGCCCAACATATTCCCTATTTACCATGGTATACCCCCGCAGTCACCTCTGTAAGTCCCTAAAATAAAGGCAACTAAGTTGCCAGCTCGCGAACAATCACTAAGCGGGTACGGTCGACAGTCGGGTGGACCACAATGAGTAGGGTAACAAGACCAAAACCTACCAAGGGTATCAAGAGAAAGTGGTTCGGAAGAAAACTAAGGACCTCGAATGGATTTGAGATCCACAAAGCTTCGTAGGAAAATGCAACCGAAAGTATCCCAGGACAAGTCCTCAATATGTGTTCCCCACTACACTTGGTATGGCTTTGGAGGGGTTATCTCCGCTACCTTTCCTCACATGACCTTGTGTTTATCCCTTGTGTTGGAGGGGGGTCCCATATAACATTCACGTTTACTGGACTTTTTACACTCCCTATCTCTGACTCCAATGTTTGTTTATAAGCCTTGAAGAGTTTTCTCTCCAACCTAATTCAAGGCTCTAGCTTAGACTAGTTGATTGACCCTACGAATGTAAAGTCTAATTAATTTTAATTACCATTCTTTTTAAGGCTTGATTCACTCAAAATGGGTGCGGTAGTGCAACTGATGTTGTTAAGACTCTTGCAAAAAATGAAACTTATAAGAACACTAGAAAAGAAGGATTATCTTTCTTATTTTTTTTGAAATGATTTCAAGATGCAAAGAAAACACAACACTATGCTAATTTATTTTTCTTTTTCTTTTTTTATGCTTCAAACCATAAACTTGAAATAAATTATTTTTCTTTTTCTTTAAAGCAAGCGAAAGGGGAAAAAGTGAAAAACAAGACAAGACTGAAAATTGATCTCTAGCCCACTGTGGATCGCAGGGCGTCACTGAACACACCAAATAGGATGATAAAAAAGACTCAAAGACTTTCCCAAAACCCTTCTGAAATAAACACAAGAAATGTTTAAAAAGATAACCAAACTGACATCAAACCCAGGCTTCGACTGTAAAAACAGAGACACTATACTTAATCAAGAAACCCTGAGAAGTCAAACTTCAATCAAGGAAGAGGTTGACTTCCCCTTCTTAAAGAAAATGTTTCTTGACACAGGAATGGAAATGATACTTTAGAAGCTTACGTATGTATGTGGGCTTTCTAAAAGAAGGGTGTGTATGTATGCATGCAGACCCACTGCAAGCCGTGTACACCTCTATAACTTCTCAAAAAAGAAAATAAACAGGCAGGCTGACATGGCAGGGAGAACTGGTATGGCACCAATAGGTGACTAGAATCCCTTAAAGACTCGATAGACTCAAAAAGAAACTCAAAAGGTAAAAACCAATAAAACACCCAAATAATCCCCTAAAACCCTAGAGGCTTCCCCAGTATGGTCGCTAGTTCTGCTATAGTAGAAAAAAACCCCTATGGACTACACTAGGGTTCAATATGTAGGAAGATATAACCCCGAATATACCCCACATTCATACATGAAATACAAAGTGAAAAGATATGGTAACTTTACCTTTAACTCTGCATTCGATGTCGATCCTTTAGCGTTCAATTTCTTCACTGATGGTATCCACAATTTTGGTCATCATGATGATGTATTGATGATGGTGTATTTCAGGCTCTTTATTAGAACTTTTTCCTGAGAAAAGTTACCTTCATCTCTTTCCAGAAATCACATTTTTAAGGACTGTTCGCAGGCTGATAGTATATTTGCCTGCGAGAATGCATGATTCTCACAGGCTGCCTTAAGCCAGGGTGCGAGAAGTTCGCACTGTGTTGTATTGCTAGGGTGCGAAATCTTTCTAAAGAAGGGAAAAATATGAATTCTCGAAGCTTCTAGAAGGAGATATTCTAGAAGGATGAGATGGCATTCAAATGGTTACCTAAGTACTGGATTCCCTGATATTTTGGGATCATTCTTATCCAAGTAACTAATCCATTCTCTTCTATATATTGAGGGAATTCTCATGGAAAAGGTTAGAAGCAAACAAGCAAGAGATTCATTGGAGAATTAGTGAAAAGGATTGAGTGAAGGACTGATGCTACAACAACTAAGAACTCCAACAAGTTTATCAAAGGTGGTTGATCNGGGAGGCCTTGGGGAGTGGAAAAGACCAATTGATGCTTAGAAAGGATGGCTTGGAGGTCTTGCGGTACGGAGGGTGTCTATGTTGCTTGTATGGCATGGAGTTGGGCGATAACACCAGAATGACCCTTTTTGAGCATCTTTTCCATGTGATGGGAACTAATGATCTTAGGTGAACCAGCGGTGATGCCTTGGAACTTATATTGGTGGCCCTCCTAGTCGAATTGCATGGTTAAGTCTTTAAACTCCATGAGAATGGGACCCAAATTCCTTAGCCAATTTTCACCCAGCACAATGTCACAACCTCCCATGTCGATAGCAAACATATGGGAATTCAGGTGGTAGTCACCAATTTGGAGACACACATTTTCACAATTCCCTCCACATTTCATGGAACCACCATTGGCAATCATGATTTGGAAATTATTGACAGCATGGATGTAGCAATGAGTTTCTTGGGCAATGCAGCGATGAATAAAATTATGGGTGCTACCACTTTCAACCAGAATGATGACCTTCCGATGCTTAATGTAACCAATTAGCTTGAGGGTTTGGGGAGCGGAGAAGCCAGTGAGAGCATTGATGGAAGTGACTGGTTCTACTTCGGGAGGGTCTGAAGGAGGGGTTATGTCAGTGGATTTAGGTGATTCATACATAGAGGGAGTTTCTTCATCTTCTTCCAAAATATCCTCGGAGATGGCCATAAAAATATTTTGTTCTTTACACTTGTGGCCCGGGAAATATTTGTCATCATAGTTATAACAAAGGCCTTTGAATTGGCATTCAACCATTTCATCCCGAGTCAATTTTTGGATCTTTAGTGGAGCAGAGGGAGTAGTGGGATTTACTGGTTTAGGGCCAGGGATGAAGGAGGGTTTGTGGTTTTGAGAATATACAACCTATTGTGCTTCTTTATCTCTTTTGGTAGCTTCCACCCAACTCTCAGACTGAGCCATGAGGACATGGGTCCGAATTTCATCCTTGAGGCCACTGATAAAACACTCTCGGAAAAAGGCATCAGACATGCCCTATGTTCTAAAAGCCAGGCGCTCAAAGGCAACTATAAAGTCTTCCACTATTCCTAATTATTTCAGCTTTGTCAAATGGCCCAAATGGTTGGTGTCAGTGTCAAAGTGTTCATAAAGCTCTGCCACAAATTGTGTCCAAGAAATATACCCTTGACAAGAATTTTTTCTCCATTGCCACCATTGCCAACGTTCTTGATCTAGATGGAGAACACCATACCGGGTTTTAGCCAAGTCATCTGTAATGTTGTATAAAGAGAAGTAATGTTCCATTTGGGTTACCCAACCAGTGGAGTCTGAGCCATCAAATTTGGTCACATCCACCCATGGAAGGTGTAGGTCATGTTGAAAGTGATGGTTCTGCAAGGTATGGGAATGAGAGGACTGGTCACCTTCAGTATGTGGGGGTGAGGAAGAGGAAGGGTTATATGTAGGGATATGCAGTTTGGTGTAGAGTGTTGAAAATACTGATTCAAGCTGGGTGGTGAGGTCTTGTTTGATTTCTCCCATTGAGGACTACATGGTTGTATTGATGGCAAAGACATTGGCACTGAGTTGTTTCACTTCTTGTTGGGTCTCAATGAGACCAGATTGCAAGGTGTTGAAGCGATCTTCCAAGTCTTGGCTACAAGTATGGGCCATGAGGATGGGGGAACTGAAAAGGGGCAAGTGGGGTAAAAAAAAAATTTTCCAAAAAAATGATATGGATGAATGTGATAAGGGAGAAGAGATGAATCCAATGGGATAGGTCTAAAATAATGGTGAAAAAATTTCCAGACTTTTTTTTTTTTTTAACGGAGTTATACTCCGGTCTG
>JZKD02S1219891.1:0-12449 GCA_000966675.3 Picea glauca | reverse complement strand
TATATGTATGTATGTATGTATGTATGTATATCGATCTAATTCATACTTCAAGTCTGTTCTCGAGAAATCTATACCCTTATCCGTCTCAAGTAATACCCTGGATAAATCTCCCCATAGAGACACCCTTCTTGGAAAGCTTACCAAGAACCTGAAAAAGGATTTGAGGGCACAAGTCTTAGTAATCCTACATGAAGAAGAATGATCCTCTTAAAATCCCAATATTTCAGCGTTTCGACACCTGGGGTATCCAAGTGCGAGCCCTCTCATACTCGCAAGTCCCAAAACCAGGATTTGCGAAATCCTGAAATGTCAGCGTAGGGATAAGTATAGATTGATGGACAAGGTCCTATCAAAATATCTACGGTCAGTCATGACCATTAGATTTGAGGAAGAAACGAGGGCGTTAAATTCCTTAACCCTTTTCTTTTATCTCCGTAGGTAGCGAAGAAATCAGGACCGTAGATCCCCAAGGTCCATGGGAGTATCTGGACCATCCTTGTATAGGGACACATGGCTACCGATCGGCATTTCGGCACCTGGGAAACCAAAGTGCAAGAACCCTTGTCTTCGCAAGTCATGAAAACCCGATACCCGAAACCCCAATGTGCTCTATGGCAGAAAGGAGGAGTCCCGAAAGGATCTAGATCGTCCATCAGAGGAGACACATGGTGAGCGGTCAGAGTTCGGGGAAAGCTTCGAAATCATGTGGACCGTTGGATCCAAATCCTCGAGGATCATTGATCTCCTACACGAATCCCCATATCAGGATTCAGGGATTGAAGTGACAAGAGTTTTGGATTCATTGCATTGTGCACTCTCGGTTAACGAAACTCCGAAAAGATCCGAATAGTTGGATCCAAGACATCGAGAGCCATTGGATGTCATACAAGAACTCGAGTATCGGGTTTCGGGGTTTGAAGATTCGAAAGACTTGACTCTCTTGCATTTCAAACTCCCGATTTCTGAAATCCTAATACGACCAGGACCGTCGGATCGGGGGAGGTTTATAGCCGTTGATCTCCATTTGAAGGGGAACTTCGGGATTTCGGAGGTCTCGAGGACAAGAGATGGAGACACTCAATGGTGGAAGTCCTAAAATAGATATGGACTGTCTGATTAAGGGAGGATATGTGTTGTGAGATCACCCATTTTGGGGATTCGGACATCGAGAAACAAAAGAGGAAGGTGAGCATTTTGATTTCGCACCTAGCAAAGTCCTGAAACGATCTGGACCATCCATCTGTGGAGGACACGTGGTGGAGATCAAGAGTCCATCGATATTTCGGATACCGGGGATTCAAATTGACATAATATTTGTGTCACTGGGGGTTTCAAGTCTCAAAATTGTGAAACAACAAGGACCATCCATCTGAGGGAGGACACATGGCAACAATCCAGGATTTCAGGGAAAATCCTGAAAGGAAGAGTCCATCGAGAAATCAGAAGTCTGGAATTCGGGAGTCCCGTTGCCAAGAGGTCGGGCTCTCGTATTGATAAGTCCCAAAGGGAATAAGAATGCGGTCTTATGAGAAGTGTTCATATGGGCCAAGGCATAGCCCAGGGGGCTAATTTCTAATCAAAGCCTTTTCGGCATTTTGTCATTTCAAGGTTTGCAGAGTCGAAAGACTTGACTCGCTTATATCGTTGAGTCGCGAAATGTGAAAAGGCGCATAGTTGTTTGGCTGGTGGTCATAACCTATGATCACATGGAGGTGGAAAAGGGAAGAGCTAGATTGCACTAAGCCCCCGTAGGACTTCAGGGATTCTGTCCCTCGAGAAAAGGTGAAACATTTATTATGCTGTAGTGGGTGTGTTATAGTTCAAGGTAAAATTTTCTTTTGAAAATGAGTCTCCACTAGTAGATTCATCATTACAGGCCATTCAAACCAAGATATTCTCAGAAGAAGGGTCATTGGAGGTGGTACCGGTGTGCAGTGCACATAGAGCTTTGATGGTTGTTCATGAATTGCTAGAGTGTTACAATGTTGCTAAAGAATAACAAGATGTGGAAGATACAAGAAATTTTCAAGTACCTAAAATCGAGAGAGAACGTGCATTGGAAGGGATAGAGATTGAATCTGCTACACATACACAACCAGTAAAGACACATAAAGTAAATATTGGGATGAAAGAAAATCCAAAGTTTGCACAGATAGGGGATTTATGGAGTGTTGAAGCAATGGAGAAGATTGCATATTTATCGCATGAGTATCACAATATATTCCCAACTACAATCTCATAAATGAAGGGGATAGTTGTGGAATTAAGTGAGATGAATATCCCTTTGAAACTAGGTGCTAAACCAATGCAACAAAGACCCTATAGGTTAAATACGAAGTACAACTAAAAGGTGAAAGAAGAAATAAAGAGGACGTTGGATGCAAGGATCATTGAACCAGTGGAGGAATCAGAGTGGATAAGTCCAATGGTGGTATAGGATAAGAAAACTGGAGGAATCATGATTTGTGTGTATCTGAGGAAGATGAATGATGCATGTCTACATGATCCATTCCCAACACCATTCATAGATGAGGTACTAGAGAATGTAGGAGGAAATGAGGATTATTATTTCATAGATGGATAATCAGAGTACCATCAATAAAAATTGCACAGGAATACAAATACAAGACTACTTTTGTGATAGAGTGGGGAAGTCATCAATAAACAATGATGCCTTTTGAATTGAAGAATGCACCTACAGTTTTTTCAAGAGTTGTGCTTGCATATTTTAAGGAATTTATTCATAAGTTCCTTGAAGTATACTTGGATGATTGGAATATGTTTAGTCTATTGAAATATCACATATAAGCACTCAAGTTAATGTTGTATAGGTGTAGACATTGTCATATTTCACTGAATTTGAAGAAGTGTATTTTTTGTGCGTTGTTTGGCATTTTGTTGGGCCATGTGGTATGGAAGCAGGGATTATTAGTGGATCCTTCCAAAATTGCAGTGATTTTGAATTTACAACCACCTACATCAGTAAGAAAAATGATGGAAACTATAGGTCACATAGGATATTACATGAAGTTTATCAAAGGTTATGCGCAGATTACAACACCTATGGAGAAGTTGAAGAAGAAGAAAATGGAGTTCCAATGGAACAAGGACTGTCGGAAGGGTTTGGACACCTTAAAAAAAAACTAGTGACCACATCAATTTTGATCTTTCTAGATTGGAACAAGGAATTCCATGTTCATGTAGATGTGTCATCCATAGATTTGGGTGAAAAACTATCTCAACCAGGGGAAGGAGACCTAGATCACCCAATTTATTTTTCAAGTAGGAAGTTGTCTATGGAAGAGAAGAATTACACCACTATATAACAAGAAGGATTGGAAATGGTATATGTGTTGCAGAATTTTAGACATTATTTATTGGGTTCTCACTTTAATATGTACACAAACCATTCTACACTAAAATATTTAGTGAAAAATCTAGTGTTGGGGGGGAGAATATGCATATGGTTATTGATGTTTCAGGAATAAGACTTTGAGGTTGTTTTGAAACCGGGGAAGTTGAATGAAGGACCTGATCACTTATCATGCATACTATCAAGAGAAGATGTAGGGAACCTAGATGAGAACTTGTCAGACAAACCATTATTTGTAGTTAAGATGGTGGATGGGTACTTCACATACATCATGCAATTTCTAAGCATAATAATGGCCCTATCAGACATGACAATCACACAAAAGAAACAACTAGTGGTGAAAGAAATAGACTATCATTTGATTGCAGAGAACTTATACAAATTAGGTGCAGATGGAATATTGAGACAATGTGTATTGGAGTATGAAAGTCCTATGATACTCACAAAATCACACGAAGGGATTGCAGAAGGAGACTACACAATCAAAGTGAGTGCACAAAATATTTTGTGCATAGGGATCTGGTGGCCCACACTCATAAGGATGCTAAATAATATTGTCAAGCATGGGATGTTTGTCAAAGTGTGGGAAAGCCATCTAGGAGGGATGAAATTCCACTGTACCCATAGGTTATGTTGCAAGCGTTTGATAAATGTGCCATAGAATTTGTGGGGCCAATCAAAGCATGAATAAGATGATTAGGAGTGGGGTATATAATCACCGTTACAGAGTATTTGACCAGATGGGAACAAGAAACACTAGTCACAGACTACACCACAGAGACTATTGTGTGATTTCTATTTGATAATGTATTCACGCGATTCAGATGTCTGCACATTCTACTCAGTGATCAAGGAATACACTTATTGAATAAGACAATTGCAGAATTGAGTGAGAAATTTCAAATTCATCACCAAAAGAGTACACCATATCATCCTCGAGCTAATGAGAAAGTTGAATATTTTAATTTGTTTTTTTGGAGAATGATTTGACAAAGTTCTAGAACGTAGGGAGAGATGATTGGGACTTAAGGGCTCCTACATTTTTATGGGCCTATAGGACTACAAGAAAAAAGTTGATAGGGCATACACCTTTTAGGTTGGTCTATGGCCAAGAAGTAGTGATGCCAATGGAGTTTATTCTACCTATCCTGCATTTTGCAGTGATTACTTATCTTTTGGACTCTGGCGTAGTAGAAGAGAGATTTTCATAGTTAGTACAACTTGAGGAAGATCAATTTGTAGCAAGATTCCATCAACAAGTTCATAAAGTGAGAGAGAAGGCATGGTGTTGTAACACATCCACTATGGAAATAAAAAAAATTCGGCCTTCTTCATCTTTTCTCCGATGAACAAAATTCCCTGAATCCCTACGGGACCTGATACAGACCCTGCTATCCCTTAACTGCACCCATATGATCGACGGTTATGATCACATGCCTTACCGGAAAGGTACTTTTGGATTTCACGATTTGGGAAATCNAGACCGTGTAACACTCTAGTCAGCTGGAGTAATCCCATAAACATGATTTATTTTGGACCCAACATGTTGAAAGAAATGGAACAACAAGTGAATCAGATAAAACAAAACCTAAAGGTCGCTCAGAACTGACAGAAAAGTTATGCCGACCAAAAGAGAACTCAAAGAGAGTTCAATGCAGGAGATCATGTATATCTCAGAGGTAGGCCCAAGAAGATTTCTCTGAAAATGGGAGCTTGTGCCAAGTTGGCACCTCGGTATTGTGGACCCTTTGAGGTTCTAGATAGAGTGGGACATGTAGCCTATAGGCTAGCACTTCCTCCCACAATCAAAGCACATAATGTTTTCCATGTCTTATTATTGAAGAAATATGTACATGATGCTAACCATACAATTGATTGGTCTATGATCCAGGTGGAACCAGAGGGAGAATTTCTGCCAGAACCTCAATGCATACTGGATAGAAAGGAAACCTCAGTCCAGAATCGAACCATTGCATAGGTCAAGGTGTAGTGGAAACATTTTGGCCCAGATGAGGCTACATGGGAAATGGAGGATGCCATGAAACGAGCATATCCTATTTTGTTTACATCTGTACATGCATGCATGTCAAGTTGATAGATAGAACATCTAAGATGATGTTCCTTTAAGGGGGAGGGAATTGTAACACCCTATTTCCCCCAGCCTGTAAAAATAACTATACTGGCCAAGTATTGTGGCAAACTCAGAAATGTGAATGTGTGATTGGAATGGACCTTGTGAAAAAGGTTGATGAATGTGAATAATATTATGAATATATATATTGTAGGACTGCTGAGAGGGGATGTGATGAAAAGAGATCACGATGGATAAATAAAGGTGGTGGAAGGCACCTGGAATGGTGGCGTTAACTTCCATCGAAACCGATATCATATTTGGACTTCACTGTCTTGGAGAACCAAGAGCGGCTCGTTGGCCCCGAATTAAATGACTCACCAGGTTGGTAGGTAAATGGCTCCTCATGAGTAATGAGGGATGGGGGTGAACTTCCCATCCATAAAGTCCTCATACCTAACCACCACGAGGAAGATCGTGCCACATGCATCCTCGCCGAAAGGAGAAAAATAAGGAAGAGTGTGCGATCAAGGGGTAGATGCGAGGGGAAGAGAAGAAGGAAAAGAACTATGGAAAAATATAGAGTGAGTGATAGTAGAGAAGAAGGAGAGTAACCTTCATTCTCAATCACTGGAAAAACAGAGACTCATTCTTGCAGCATCGTGGTCTCAGCTTGGGGGTGGCTAGTGGTAAATCCGTTGGGAGTCACTGAGCCTACAGTTGGGTGGAAAGGAGCACCCCTCTTAGCAGTTGCAATCACATCTGGTGTTATTTCTGATAAGTGTTTTACATCTTGCATATCGAAATGTATATTCTGACATTTATGATCATAGTCTGTGCAATTATAAATGGTTTCAGTATAAGAATATCTGTGTGGTGTTTTGACCAGAAATGGTGGTTTCATGCTTATAATGGAAAGACTACGTATGGATTATGTTTTATAAATAGTTATATATATATATATATATGTATATCGATCTAATTCATACTTCAAGTCTGTTCTCGGGAAATCTATACCCTTATCCGTCTCAAGTAATACCCTAGATAAATCTCCCCATAGAGACACCCTTCTTGGAAAGCTTACCAAGAACCTGAAAAAGGATTTGAGGGCACAAGTCTTAGTAATCCTACATAAAGAAGAATTATCCTCTTAAAATCCCAATATTTCAGCATTTCGACACCTGGGGTATCCAAGTGCGAGCCCTCTCATACTCGCAAGTCCCAAAACCATGATTTGCGAAATCCTGAAATGGCAGCGTAGGGATAAGTATAGATTGATGGACAAGGTCCTATCAAAATATCTGCGGTCAGTCATGACCATTAGATTTGAGGAATAAACGAGGGCGTTAAATGCCTTAACCCTTTTCTTTTATCTCCGTAGGTAGCGAAGAAATCAGGACCGTAGATCCCCAAGGTCCATGGGAGTATCTGGACAATCCTTGTATAGGGACACATGGCTACCGATCGGCATTTCGGCACCTGGGAAACCAAAGTGCAAGAACCCTTGTCTTCGCAAGTCATGAAAACCCGATACCCGAAACCCCAATGTGCTCTATGGCAGAAAGGAGGAGTCCCGAAAGGATCTAGATCGTCCATCAGAGGAGACACATGGTGAGCGGTCAGAGTTCGGGGAAAGCTTCGAAATCATGTGGACCGTTGGATCCAAATCCTCGAGGATCATTGATCTCCTACACGAATCCCCATATCAGGATTCAGGGATTGAAGTGACAAGAGTTTTGGATTCATTGCATTGTGCACTCTCGGTTAACGAAACTCCGAAAAGATCCGAATAGTTGGATCCAAGACATCGAGAGCCATTGGATGTCATACAAGAACTCGAGTATCGGGTTTCGGGGTTTGAAGATTCGAAAGACTTGACTCTCTTGCATTTCAAACTCCCGATTTCTGAAATCCTAATACGACCAGGACCGTCGGATCGGGGGAGGTTTATAGCCGTTGATCTCCATTTGAAGGGGAACTTCGGGATTTCGGAGGTCTCGAGGACAAGAGATGGAGACACTCAATGGTGGAAGTCCTAAAATAGATATGGACTGTCTGATTAAGGGAGGATATGTGTTGTGAGATCACCCATTTTGGGGATTCGGACATCGAGAAACAAAAGAGGAAGGTGAGCATTTTGATTTCGCACCTAGCAAAGTCCTGAAACGATCTGGACCATCCATCTGTGGAGGACACGTGGTGGAGATCAAGAGTCCATCGATATTTCGGATACCGGGGATTCAAATTGACATAATATTTGTGTCACTGGGGGTTTCAAGTCTCAAAATTGTGAAACAACAAGGACCATCCATCTGAGGGAGGACACATGGCAACAATCCAGGATTTCAGGGAAAATCCTGAAAGGAAGAGTCCATCGAGAAATCAGAAGTCTGGAATTCGGGAGTCCCGTTGCCAAGAGGTCGGGCTCTCGTATTGATAAGTCCCAAAGGGAATAAGAATGCGGTCTTATGAGAAGTGTTCATATGGGCCAAGGCATAGCCCAGGGGGCTAATTTCTAATCAAAGCCTTTTCGGCATTTTGTCATTTCAAGGTTTGCAGAGTCGAAAGACTTGACTCGCTTATATCGTTGAGTCGCGAAATGTGAAAAGGCGCATAGTTGTTTGGCTGGTGGTCATAACCTATGATCACATGGAGGTGGAAAAGGGAAGAGCTAGATTGCACTAAGCCCCCGTAGGACTTCAGGGATTCTGTCCCTCGAGAAAAGGTGAAACATTTATTATGCTGTAGTGGGTGTGTTATAGTTCAAGGTAAAATTTTCTTTTGAAAATGAGTCTCCACTAGTAGATTCATCATTACAGGCCATTCAAACCAAGATATTCTCAGAAGAAGGGTCATTGGAGGTGGTACCGGTGTGCAGTGCACATAGAGCTTTGATGGTTGTTCATGAATTGCTAGAGTGTTACAATGTTGCTAAAGAATAACAAGATGTGGAAGATACAAGAAATTTTCAAGTACCTAAAATCGAGAGAGAACGTGCATTGGAAGGGATAGAGATTGAATCTGCTACACATACACAACCAGTAAAGACACATAAAGTAAATATTGGGATGAAAGAAAATCCAAAGTTTGCACAGATAGGGGATTTATGGAGTGTTGAAGCAATGGAGAAGATTGCATATTTATCGCATGAGTATCACAATATATTCCCAACTACAATCTCATAAATGAAGGGGATAGTTGTGGAATTAAGTGAGATGAATATCCCTTTGAAACTAGGTGCTAAACCAATGCAACAAAGACCCTATAGGTTAAATACGAAGTACAACTAAAAGGTGAAAGAAGAAATAAAGAGGACGTTGGATGCAAGGATCATTGAACCAGTGGAGGAATCAGAGTGGATAAGTCCAATGGTGGTATAGGATAAGAAAACTGGAGGAATCATGATTTGTGTGTATCTGAGGAAGATGAATGATGCATGTCTACATGATCCATTCCCAACACCATTCATAGATGAGGTACTAGAGAATGTAGGAGGAAATGAGGATTATTATTTCATAGATGGATAATCAGAGTACCATCAATAAAAATTGCACAGGAATACAAATACAAGACTACTTTTGTGATAGAGTGGGGAAGTCATCAATAAACAATGATGCCTTTTGAATTGAAGAATGCACCTACAGTTTTTTCAAGAGTTGTGCTTGCATATTTTAAGGAATTTATTCATAAGTTCCTTGAAGTATACTTGGATGATTGGAATATGTTTAGTCTATTGAAATATCACATATAAGCACTCAAGTTAATGTTGTATAGGTGTAGACATTGTCATATTTCACTGAATTTGAAGAAGTGTATTTTTTGTGCGTTGTTTGGCATTTTGTTGGGCCATGTGGTATGGAAGCAGGGATTATTAGTGGATCCTTCCAAAATTGCAGTGATTTTGAATTTACAACCACCTACATCAGTAAGAAAAATGATGGAAACTATAGGTCACATAGGATATTACATGAAGTTTATCAAAGGTTATGCGCAGATTACAACACCTATGGAGAAGTTGAAGAAGAAGAAAATGGAGTTCCAATGGAACAAGGACTGTCGGAAGGGTTTGGACACCTTAAAAAAAAACTAGTGACCACATCAATTTTGATCTTTCTAGATTGGAACAAGGAATTCCATGTTCATGTAGATGTGTCATCCATAGATTTGGGTGAAAAACTATCTCAACCAGGGGAAGGAGACCTAGATCACCCAATTTATTTTTCAAGTAGGAAGTTGTCTATGGAAGAGAAGAATTACACCACTATATAACAAGAAGGATTGGAAATGGTATATGTGTTGCAGAATTTTAGACATTATTTATTGGGTTCTCACTTTAATATGTACACAAACCATTCTACACTAAAATATTTAGTGAAAAATCTAGTGTTGGGGGGGAGAATATGCATATGGTTATTGATGTTTCAGGAATAAGACTTTGAGGTTGTTTTGAAACCGGGGAAGTTGAATGAAGGACCTGATCACTTATCATGCATACTATCAAGAGAAGATGTAGGGAACCTAGATGAGAACTTGTCAGACAAACCATTATTTGTAGTTAAGATGGTGGATGGGTACTTCACATACATCATGCAATTTCTAAGCATAATAATGGCCCTATCAGACATGACAATCACACAAAAGAAACAACTAGTGGTGAAAGAAATAGACTATCATTTGATTGCAGAGAACTTATACAAATTAGGTGCAGATGGAATATTGAGACAATGTGTATTGGAGTATGAAAGTCCTATGATACTCACAAAATCACACGAAGGGATTGCAGAAGGAGACTACACAATCAAAGTGAGTGCACAAAATATTTTGTGCATAGGGATCTGGTGGCCCACACTCATAAGGATGCTAAATAATATTGTCAAGCATGGGATGTTTGTCAAAGTGTGGGAAAGCCATCTAGGAGGGATGAAATTCCACTGTACCCATAGGTTATGTTGCAAGCGTTTGATAAATGTGCCATAGAATTTGTGGGGCCAATCAAAGCATGAATAAGATGATTAGGAGTGGGGTATATAATCACCGTTACAGAGTATTTGACCAGATGGGAACAAGAAACACTAGTCACAGACTACACCACAGAGACTATTGTGTGATTTCTATTTGATAATGTATTCACGCGATTCAGATGTCTGCACATTCTACTCAGTGATCAAGGAATACACTTATTGAATAAGACAATTGCAGAATTGAGTGAGAAATTTCAAATTCATCACCAAAAGAGTACACCATATCATCCTCGAGCTAATGAGAAAGTTGAATATTTTAATTTGTTTTTTTGGAGAATGATTTGACAAAGTTCTAGAACGTAGGGAGAGATGATTGGGACTTAAGGGCTCCTACATTTTTATGGGCCTATAGGACTACAAGAAAAAAGTTGATAGGGCATACACCTTTTAGGTTGGTCTATGGCCAAGAAGTAGTGATGCCAATGGAGTTTATTCTACCTATCCTGCATTTTGCAGTGATTACTTATCTTTTGGACTCTGGCGTAGTAGAAGAGAGATTTTCATAGTTAGTACAACTTGAGGAAGATCAATTTGTAGCAAGATTCCATCAACAAGTTCATAAAGTGAGAGAGAAGGCATGGTGTTGTAACACATCCACTATGGAAATAAAAAAAATTCGGCCTTCTTCATCTTTTCTCCGATGAACAAAATTCCCTGAATCCCTACGGGACCTGATACAGACCCTGCTATCCCTTAACTGCACCCATATGATCGACGGTTATGATCACATGCCTTACCGGAAAGGTACTTTTGGATTTCACGATTTGGGAAATCCCGATGCATTTGTGTTCCCCTACTCTCTTATCTCTCAAAGTGCAAAAATCCGAAGGGGACCAATAGTTTGTCATAACTAAAAAAAATGCCTTGGATTAAAACATGTCACTCCACCTTTTGGGGTTTAATCCATTGGGATTTTGGGATGTGCGATGCCAGGAGGTCTCGCACCTGGGCTTCCCAAGATTCGAAGCTCCAAAACACCAAGATTTAACATTCTTCACTATTTCGGGGTTTCCTCCATCGAGATTTCGGGATGTGCGACAACAGGAGGTCTCACACCTAGGTTTCCCGGAAGCCGAAACTCTGAAACACCAAACTCTAACATGCTTCATTATTTTGGGAATCCATCCATCGGGATTTCGCGAGTCGGGGGTTTCAAGACTAGGGAACATGTGGGGCCCACACTTAGGTACCCCGGGTGCTGAAATACCGAAATATGATAACTTTTTCCACACTCTATCTTTCAGGATATGGCAAGTCGGGATTTCGGGACTTGCGAGTACAAGGGATCTCGCCCTTGGATATTTCGGATGCCTAAACATAGAAATATCGAGACTCAAATCCTCATTAGACCATTTCGGGGTTTCGCTAATCGAGATTTCGAGACTGGCGAGTACAAGGGAATTTACCCTTAGGTGTCCCGGGTACCGAATTGCTGAAACATCACAACTCATCCATGCTAGTTCATTTTTGGGTTTCGCTAATCGGGATTTCAGGTCTTGCGAGTATAGGAGAACTTGCACTTAGGTACCCTGGGTGCCGAAACTCCGAAAACTCATAACTTACCCACATGCTAGCATTTCGGGATTTCATATGTCGAGATTTCACGAGTCGTGAGGACAAGGGTTCTTACCCTCTAATCTCTCGGGTGCCGAAAATTCAAAACGCTTACCAGCCGCCACGTGTACTCTATAGCTGGACGGTCTAGGTACTCCCATGGGTCTTGGGATCAACGGTCTCTATTTCTTTGCTATTTACGAAGGTTAAAAAGGGGTCGAGGCATTAACGCCTGCATTCCTTCATTCAATTTAACGGTCGTAACAGACCTTAGATCCTCTGAAAGGATCTCATTCGTGCATTTAGCAAGAGGAAGGGTATCCTGGGTACCGAATCACTGAGTGGTCCTTAATTCATCCACACGCCATCATTTCGGGATTTCGCGGGTCAGGGTTTCGGGACTCGCGAGTACAAGAGGACTCACACTTAG
>JZKD02S1219890.1:86580-128176 GCA_000966675.3 Picea glauca | reverse complement strand
ACCCAAAATAACAGACTTTGGCTTAGCCAAACTCTTTGCAGAAGATGAGAGCCACGTTAGCACTAGAGTGGCAGGAACTTTGTAAGCATTCTCTCCAGTTCAATCTTTTGATGTCGCCGGTTCATATATCTGAAAGGTTCATATATCTGAAAGGTTCATATCATTTTAAGATATGGAGATTTCATTGTAAATGCCATTATGCAGAGGCTACATGGCGCCTGAGTACGCCTTACGCGGGCAGCTGACGGAGAAAGCAGATGTATTCAGCTTTGGAGTTCTTCTACTTGAGATTGTTAGCGGAAGAAAGAATCAGAGTTTGGCTCAAGGCACGGAGTTTCTCATCGAAGAAGTATGGCTCATATGGATTTCATCTTTCAAGTGGAAATTTTCTAAAATCTCCATATATAGCATTGTGATGCCTTGCTAACAAATGTTTTATGTTCTTTGTTGTATTGGGCAAGCAGACATGGAGATTGTATGAAGCAGAAAGAGCTTTAGAAATTATGGATTCCACATTGGGGGGCAGTTATTCGAGGGAGGAATGGATTAGAGTTATTAAAATTGGTCTGTTGTGCACGCAAGCAGCTTCATTGTTGCGGCCTTCAATGTCCCATTGAGCGAGAAGATCTTCCATCGCCCACAAAGCCTCCTGTCGTAGATCTGGATGGTGCGGGAACACCTGAAGCTTCTTCCACGACACCTCCCGATATCTATTCTGCAGCTGCTGATCCTTCATCAGGCATTCTGGAGCCGAGATGAAAATATTAGCATTACTTTATCTCCGTTGATTATAGGACGACATTACACAATGTGTCTCTAATTAGGCGCGTCAAACTGTGTATTTAAACACTTTCGGGCACACAATCTTGACGACAAGTAAATTTAAACTTAAATGACCAGTAAATTTTCAGGTTGTACATAAGATGTCGTTTTAGATGCACTCCATTTCGAGTTCCGTGTACTGTCAATGCCCTTTTCCAAAATACTCATGTAAATGACCATGCCCCTTAACTCTGATTGTTTTTTCAAATTATTTATTTATGATGTTACTAATAATAATTTTTTTTATGTGTTAGTTGGGTGGGTTAGTTTGAGTGGTTGAATGATGTGATTATTTTAATTAAGATTTTGAGGTTCAATCTTCAATCAATTATTGGTGAGTTAGTAATTTCTAATTGTTTTTAGAAAAACAAATTATTATTTTGCAACCATAAAAATATCACTATTTGATAATAATTATTGATGTATTAGTTGGGTGGGTTAGCTCATGTCGTTGAGTGATGTATTAATATTTTGAGGTCTATTATTGAGTTAGTAGTTTCTAATTGTTTTTAGAAAGGCAAATTATTATTTTGCAACCATAAAGATACCACTATATGATAGATTCTAACAAGTATTGAAAATTGATAGGTAAAATGATTGTTATGGAACATAAAGATATCCCTATATGATAGATTCTAACCAATACATATTGAAAGTTGATAGGTAAAATGATTGTTATTGGACATTTTGACCATTATCATATATTATTAGTATTATAAATTCATTTTAAACCCGTCTCTATACTTTATACTATACATTGGTATCCTAATAAATATTACATAACACCCTACTATGTATCACTATTATACTATGTAGTGCTTGAATCTTTCCTAAAAGAACTGAAAAATCCTTGAAGTTAGTGATTTTTCCATATTCACATTCATAAACTCTGGCATTAAATACTCATTATAATTTTTGGCATTAAGCATTTACAAATTTGAATGGAAAAGGTAGCTCATTAGCATGAAAAAAAATTTAAATAAATTATTATCCCACTATTTTAAGTTGGCAATTGATACTCATTATAATTTTTGGCACTAAGCATCTACAAATTTTAATGGAAAAGGTATCTCATTAGCATGCTACAACAATTTAACCAATTCAATATTGAGAGAGTGGAGGTGTGAATGCACGATGCCTACACATTATGTTCAATGCCAAAGGTGTTCTTTAGAAGGCTACAATAACTGAAAAGTTTGCACAATAAGAGAGTGAAGGTTTGAATGCAAGCTACAAGCACATTAATGGATAAAATTTTTAGTGTTGCTTCATTGTTGAAGAACATAATTTTAAACAAAACATTATGTGATAGGGAATATAGAAACTCAAAACATTGAAAAAATAAAAATAATATGATGGGTAAGGTGAGAAGTAAATTCCAACAGTGATCCTAACCACATCTTTGCCCAAGATCTCAAAATTCACCAAAATATTGGTCCTTTCCTCATTGTGCTTCTGCAAGGAAATTGTCATTCTGAATCACTTTGTAATGAATCCAACGAATTCAAGGTTGGTAGTGTATTCAATTTCTGCAACAAAATTTTAATGTGATGTCCATTAGAAAGCCATTAATATTGTATTAAATTAAATATATGTACAATTCTAGGTCCACGAGCTACTGCTTCTAGTGGACTTAAGTGCTATTGCTTATGGTGATGCCTTGAAAAAGGGCTACGCTCAAGTGCCTTCCTTCTGATGATTTCTGTTTCCTTCGTTATTATTGATATGCCTTATATTTTAATAACAAAGTTTATTTATGGTATTAATGAGAAGGGATGGAATATTAATCCTTTCCTTACTAAGATATATTTATGAAATGTGAGGTTCAATTGTTGGTTGCATGCCACATGGAATTACAAATTTATGAAGGTGTTGTTGTGTGTAGAGAAATGATTTCCCTCAATGTGTCCCTCGATTAAGTGATTGTGTAACACACTCGACCCCTAAAGTACCTTTTTAAGAGATGGAGCATCAAAATTTTGCTTTTCTCAATCATTTTGAATCCTCTTGTCGAGACCTCCATCACCTTTTGCTCGACAAGAGCTTCCCAACGACTGTTACCATGCTCAAATCTGAGCTCTGGATTGCAAGTTATGGCCCTTCAAGGTTCTTTAAGTCTTCATTAACTGGAGTCTCTTACAGCCACATGGCTCTCTGTCACCCGAAACTACACATCATCATAGTATACGAAGACTCTTCCAACCCGTAGTTGAAATTTGTCTATCTCCTATAGGTCTACTAGGTTAATTAACCATTAACACAACGAAATCCCACTCATTACCAAAATCTCCAAGGCACTTGGATTCATTAATATTAATTAGCACCTAAGTCTTCAAACTTCGGTGAAATTCCTCCTCATATTCTCATGAACCCAAATCTCCCGAATGTCGGAGTCCCGGAGAGGGTCCCTTTTCATTAAATTAATTATATTTAAATTATCCGACAGCCTGCAGGAGCGGGAAAGTAAATCTGGGCCTTCGCCCATTTCGACTCATCCAATCACAACACTCCAAACCTCCGAAGTTTTGAATTCTCGGACTCCTAAAGGGTCCACACTTACATGTGGCGACGCATTAAATGCAGAGGCAGAGACAAGTGGATCCGAGCCTTTGGCCAAATTAACCCCAACATCCCAACGTCCCAAATTCCCTGAATTTCTGAACTCCTAGTGCAATGGGTATTCCACCAGATATTAGGCCATGTGAGAATGTACTCGGGGTTGACATGTGGCAAGGGGCAGAGAGGAGACGTGGCCCCATCAATGGGCGACACATGTTATGTTCCAATTGGTATATAAGGTCTGTAAAAATAATGAATCAAGGTGACACATGGCATTTCGAACATGGGTCCACGTCACCCTGGGTGACGTCAGCGTGCCATGTCACTTCGGATTGACAACCTCCCAATACCCCTTATATCCCACAGTCGAGATGTGTCCACATAGATCCATAGATCTATGGCCTCCATTGCTTCACAACTTCGGCATTCAGGGGATCCGCTGTATAATTTCCTCTTTACTCTCGGAGTGGTTAGCGTCAGGCTGACCACGGTCTAAATCTAACTGTCAAGAGGGATACTGACGCGTTATTGGATCTACAGTTCTTGTCACTTCACGACCGGGAAGTGGATCAGGGTTTAACGATGGGACAGATCCCACGGTCATGGTTAAGGAAACCGCCATATGTTGGCCAACCTTGTCGGTAACCGCACCAGCAGGTTGCCTTCAGTTGGTTTCGAAGGTTGTGAATTCATAGCATCCCGAAGTTCCGAAGCCAAAATAGCTTAGCTCCTTTCGGACCTAGCGAAGGGTTCCAAGGTCCTAATCATATGGATCCTCTGACAAGTCTCGGGGCTGCATGCTCAACTCTTAGTCGTGATTTGGTTAGCGTTGTGGACATGAGCCCTCGATCACACTGATGAAGGGTTTGAAGGAGGCACCATCCTTCCACAGAGCTCTAATTTAATAACTCGCGAAGGTAAATTTGAGGGGTCGACAGGACTGAGGTGTTCTAGCGAAGTCTACCCTGAATTTTACGTTATAAAATCAATCATTGGGAAAATTCACTTAAGGAATTTCCAACCAGTACACAAATTGTAAACGTGTTCCTAAATTCATTTGAAGAACCATGTCTTATAGCTCTCCATCTTCTAAGCCGAGGCAAACAGAAACCATTCAAATGCGAGGGTCTACAGAAAAAAATAAGCATTTCTACATTAATCATACAATGCATATTTTAGTCATAGGCACATACATTCAACCATCATTTCAATTCTAATACAAAATATATAAGAATGCTTATCAAGAAACTATATAGTGAAGCAATTGTTGAGAGGGCTGGCCGTTTCCACCCAACTATAGGCACAACCACTCCTGGATGGATTTCTTGTTGACCACCCCCTAGCTAGATCATGATACTTAGAGAGAGACGATTCCTTCTTGTTCAACGACAGTCAGGGACAAAGGCCCCTCTCCTCCTCCCATAGAAACTGGGAAAAACAATTTTCTCTCCACCAAGCAAGGGGGCATGCAACGAGTACTTACTTAGTCACTCGTCTTCTCTGAAACCCCGTTTATCATCTTGGACTGAAAACACTGCCAACAGCTTCTTGCACCCAGAGAAATCTTGTTTTTTAGTTCTCTTCAGAACCGGAGAGTTGCACACGCTCTCCCTCTTCAAAAAAATGGTCTCTAGACTCATCTTCTTTGCAAGCCCTCTTCTCTGCCCACAAATTCCCTTCTTTTCTTTCCTTCCTTAGCAAGATTGTGTGGGTCTGAATCCCTAGGTCATGGTTAGGTCAAGAAGTCTTTCATATGGGTACTCTACCCATCTCCTCATTAAATCTTGAGGAGGATTTCCCAACTACTAGTCTGACTGGTAACTTATTTTTTGGTCAGAGGATTGTTCTAGGTCTAAGTAATTTAAATCCAATAAGGTACTGGTCTGGTGGGGGTCATCTCAACCATTGTTGGTTGCCCTCACCATATCTCTCATAGCTTCATGATCTACCTTGGAAAACCCCTTCAGTAGTTATGCAACACTATCTATTTTATTTAATAACATAAATACATACATTACCTTTTATAACAAAAAGGTTCATTAATTCCAACATCCACACACATTGAGTCTGCCCATAGTCTTTTGACAAGTTATAGTTATATTTACAAGATGGGGGAAACAGGGGTATTACAATCCCCTCTCCCTTAAATGAACATCGTCCTTGATGTTCCACTTGCCGATGTGCTCTGTATGTACATAAGTAAACAACAATGGGTTTGTTTTATGGCATCCTCCATTTCCCATGTAGCTTCATCTGGACCAAAGTGTTTCCACTGCACCTTGACCTGTGCAATGGTTTTGTTCCTGAGTGAGATTTTCTTCCTGTCTATTATGCATTTTGGCTTTGGCAGGAATTCTCCCTCTGGTTCACCTGAATCATAGACCAACCAATTATATGATTAGAATCATGTACATATTTCTTCATTAACAAAACATGGAAAACATTATGTGCCTTCACTATGGGAGGAAGTGCTAGTCTATATGCTACATGTCCCACTTTATCCAAAATTTCAAAGGGTCCACAACACTGAGGTGCCAAGTTGGCACATGCTCCCATTTGCAAGGAAATTTTCCTGGGCCTAACTCGGAGATACACATGATCCTCTTCTTTGTACTCTCGAGGAGTCCTTTTTCTTTTTGCATAGCTTTTCTATCTATCCTGAGCAATTTTTAGATTTTGTTTTATCTGAACTACTTGTTGTTCCATTTCCTTTAGCATATATGGCTTGGTTGTAATTCCATCTACTGGGATATTCCAGCTGATTGGAATCTTGCATTGTCTACCATAGAGGGACTCAAAAGGGATCATCTTCAATGACTCTCGATTACCATTTTTATAAGCAAACTCTACCAGTGGTAGGTAGTCTTCCCACTTATTGGGATGATGCATTATATGCATCCTTAACATGTCCTCTAACACTTGGTTTACCCTCTATGTCTGCCCATCAGTTTGAGGGTGATAGGTTGTACTAAAATGTAATTTAGTTTCAAACCAACAAACAAATATTTCCAAAAGTTTGAAGTAAATTTTGTATCTCGATCGGATATGATTTCCTTAGGAATGCCATGCAATCTAAATATTTCTTTCATGAAAATACTGATAATATATATTGTCTTGCAAGTTGATTTTATGGGAATAAAGTGAGCATCCTTTCTTAGTTTGTCCACAACTACCATGATGGCATCACTCTGTTTGGTTGATTTTGGTAACCCTGTGATGAAATCCATGGAGATCGTTTCCCATTTCCATTCTAGGATTGGTAGGGGATGCAACAACTCTGCTGGATGTCAATGCTCTACCTTAACCTGCTAACATTTTAGACATTTATCTACGTAATTAGCTATGTCATTTTTGATTCCAGGCCAATAAAATAGTTTCCTAATGGCTGTGATCATTTTTTGATAACCAGGATGACCGATATATGCTTTTTTGTGTATTTCATCCATTATGAACCTCTTCAAGTCGTCACAATTTGGAATATAAAACCTACCTTTGTAAGTTATAAGGCCATCATTCAACAATTGATAACCCTCATACTTCAGCCCTGTGGGCTCTTGCTCCAAGTATGATTTCACAATCTTGAAAAATGCATTTGTTTCTTGTGCACTTTTGACTCTCTCTTTGAGGTTCGTTTCACAGGTGCTTACAGCTGCCAAGTGAATCACTTTCATACGTCTTCTAAGGGAATCATCCACCCTATTTTATTTTCCTTTGATATGTTTGATTTCAAAATCAAACTCACTAAGGAGATCCATCCATCTAGCTTGTCTAGCATTGAGTTTTGGTTGATAAAACAAATATCTCAACCAACTATGGTCTTTCATAAGAACAAATCTTCTATCTAGGAGGTAATGCCTCCACATTTTTAAAACATGTATTATGGAAGCCAACTCCAAATCGTGGGTCACATAATTGATTTCATGCTCATTCAATTTTATGGATTTGTAGAAAATCACATGTCCTTCTTGCATAAGGACTCCTCCGAGCCCTTCCTTGCAGGCATCTGTACACACAAGGAAGTCCTTGTTTGGGTCTGCAATCTTCAACACAGGTGCATTATTTAGGAGGTATTTCAGTTATTGGAATCTCTCTTCACATTCTAGTGTCCAAATGAATTTAACTCTCTTTTTCTGAAGGGAGGTGAATGGGAAACCGACCTTGGAGAATCCCTTTATGAACGTTGTATAGTATCCTGCTAGGCCCATAAAGGATATGATATCAGATACATCTTTTTGGGTAGGCCAATCCATAATGGATTTGATCTTCTCAAGATCAACTGCCACTCCTTCTTCATAAATAACATGGCCTGGGTAATGGACTTGTTTTTGGAAAAAGTCACACTTACTAAACTTAGCATAGAGTTGATGTTCTTTTAGCACTTGAAACACTAACTTGAGATGTTCTTCATGTAGGATATCATCAATTAAAACCAACACAAATCTATCCAGGAACTTATTGAGTACATTATTCATTAAGCACATAAAAGTGGTTGGTGCATTGGTAAGCCCAAATGACACCACCACAAATTCATAGTGCCCGTATCTTGTCCTAAAGGTTGTTTTGTGTATGTCTTCATCCTTAATTCGGACTTGATGGTATCCAGACCTCAAGTCAATATTGGAGAAAATTGTAGCACCCCTTAACTGGTCAAACAAGTCATCGATATTTGGCAAGGGATACTTATTCTTAATGGTCATCTTATTGAGTTGTTTATAGTCTATGTACAACCTAAGTGTGCCATCCTTATTTTTCACAAACAAGGCTGGTGCTCCCCATGGAGACACACTAGGCCGAATGTAGCCTTTGTCCAACATCTCCTTTAGTTGTAGTTTGAGCTCAACTAGCTCTAGTGTACTCATTCTATAGGGTGTTCTAGACACTGGCACCGCTCCTGGTACAAGTTCTATCGAAAAGTCAATATCTCTTCTTGGAGGTAGACCCGGTACCTCTTCTGCAAACACATATTTATACTATCTTAATATGGGATGGTCCTCTAGGCTTGGTTTATTGTTCTCAACAGAGTTCAACACTTGTATTGCATACGAAGGACATCCTTTTCTGCAATACTTCTTCACTTAAAGGGATGATATTTGTCTCACTGAGACATTCTTTTGAATTCCTTGTAGGGTGATTTTTTTCCCTTCTTCATCTTCACACTCCAAAGTTTTATTGTAATAGTCCAACTTGGTTTTCATGGACAGCCAACCAGTCCATGCCAATCAGCAGTTCATAGGGTCCTGAAGGGATCATGTTTAGCATTGCTTGGGTGGGTAGTCCATTCATAATGAATTGGCATGTTGGTATGACCTCTATTACCTTTCTTTTGGTTCCAGTGGTTAGTTGTACCAGCCATGATTTAACATGTTTTTCTTGTTGCAATTTACATTTCTCAACAATTTGAGGGGCAACATAGCTCAGATTAGAACCAGGGTCAATTAAAATGGAAAATGCATGGTTGGAAATCATACCTTCCATCGAGTCCACCACTGAAGCTTGGTGGTCATCTTGTCTATTATCCAAGGATGCATAAATTTGTGGCATGCTCCTAGCCACAGCATTGACTGTGGTAGTGATCTGGATTATTTTCGACATGAAATGAGAGCAGAGATATAATAAGGAAATGCATAGAGATACCGCGGATATCCAATAATATAACAGAAATATAACAAATATGCAACCATAAACACAGAGATACAGTAATACACGATTTCTATTAATGAAAGAAATGTATAGAGACTGTAAAAATACAGAGTGAAAGACTCGCTAGAATGGTGGCATCTTATCTCTGAGAAGAGATGTAATGGCTACTCGCATTCGCAAGAAGATGATTACAATGAGGCTCTGAAGGCATTTTTACAATAAAAAGGAATTCCAAAAACCTAACCCTAGGATATGAAGCGCCAAAATTCATGTGGGCCCCGTTTGGGTAAGTTAGTACGTCAACTTCTCAGGGTCGTAACTTTTGCATACGATCTTCGTTTTAGGCGCATGATAGCCCATTGGAAAGGTATCGTCGAGGATATTCATTTTGGGGGATCAATCATGCCTTCAACTATCATTGAGAAGCTCTATCTCGAAAAACCTTCATTTAGGCCCTCAAAATGGCCCTGAAAGTTAAAATTGCTAAAAATAGTAAATTACCAAAATTGTCAGAAAATTGTTTTGAGCCAGTTGAAAAAGGTGGGTGGCCACCGATATTCACCCGGAGCAATCCTCCATCCTTAGGAAGAAATAGTCTCCATTGCATTGAGTTCTCGGGGGAGAGGGAAAAGCATTTGTTGAATCTACATCTTGGTGAGTTGCTTGCCTTGTTGGAGACATCGCGCTGCTCAATTTGTGGAAGTCTATCATGAACCTGTTGAGGCTGAGGCCGTTCAAAAAGTCGAGCTACATGAGAGGACGATGTGCAGAAGGATTCTTTGTTCTTTTCTGCAACCTTGTCGACCTGCTTCTGTTGGATATAAGGTGCTTGGGGCGAGGTTGTAGTGGTTGCAGTGTCCTTCTGTTCCGCCTTTGAACAGATTGTGAAGAAGTTGAATTTTGCAGTATGAGATACTACCTTGCGGCACTGTTTAGGTGGAACAATAGTCAGAACTACCTCTGGTATTCTGTAGAGATGACCCTCCAAAGTAACAATGAAACTGCAGGGTCGAGACTCATAAATAACATGGCGCTTCCACATATATGGCTGGCCCAAGAGAACATCACAGACATCCAATGGGGAAACATCACATAATACCTCATCCTTGAAGGTTTGGATGCCATATGACAATCGACATTGATGGCTGACACTGAGATATCGTCCTTGGCGAAGCCACCCAATGTTGTATGGTTGCGGGTGTGGTGTTGTCGACAATCCCAACTGTTTGATGACCTCTGCTGAGATGAGGCTCTTCTGGCTTCCACTATCAAAAATAAAATGCAGTGGGGTCCCCTTCACCCACATCTGTGAATGAAAAAGGTGCTCCCCCTCTTCAGGATCCGTTGGTTCTTCTGGCTGAATTGTTGTGGTCACGACAATAGTAGTGGGGTCTGCGTAGATGATCTGTCTTTTACCAATATTTTCAGAATCAAATTCTGAATCAGGGTTTATCTCCTTGTCTTTGATCTTGGCCACCAATGACTGTTTTGAGCGACATTCATCGGTGTTGTGCCGGGGGCTTTTATGGAAATTGCACCATTTTCCAGTGTCCTTCTTCGTCTTCCCATGACCCTTCTTTTCCTGTGTCTTAGACTGGTTTTCAGGAAGTTGTTTGTTAGGGTCGTCTTTATCATACTTTGGTTTTTGTGGATTTGCAGACCCAAACTCCCATTTGTTCTGGTGCTTAAATTTCTGCTCAATTTTAACAACATATCGGTAAGCAACACCGAGTGATGAGATGTCCAGAAATTCCATTTCAGTTTGGATGTATCTGTGTAGAGCCCCATGGCATTTCGGAACCAAATGTCGTTCAGATTCTTTGATACCCAGCTTGGTGCGCAAGGTATGGAAGGTATTGGTGAACTATGGTACTTCTTGGCCCCTCTCTTGCCACATTGTGTTCCATCTCATGTACTGGTCCTCATAGTTTCCAACAGGGTAATATTGTTCCTTTACCGCATCCACAAAAAAATGCCAAGTGGGCTCAACCCCATATATTCCAGACTCCTCTATGTAACTTTTCTCCCAGTAAGTTTCCCACCAATTTTTGACATGAGGGAGAGCTTTAAGGAGTGTGAAGGTGATCTTTTCTCTGTTGAAAAAATTGTGAACAGAGAAATAACCTTCTAGCAAATTTAACCACTTGTCTAGGGCTTCTGCATCTATCTGTCCTTCAAATACAGGAATATCAAAATTAACTTGTACCTTGAAAGGTGATGTGCTTCCAAAGTGGTCGCTTGATGAAGATGTGCCTATTTCTATTGGCAGGAGTTGAAGGTTGTGGGAAAAATTTCCCATCATTTCGTCCCTCTGTCGCGTGAGAGCTTGCTCAAGCAACAGATTGATAAGATCGTCTGCTCCGTCGTTTTTCTTTTCTTTCGCCATGGAGGGTTTCTTGGGTGTGCAAGAGCGATTTTATTCAAGAGAGACAAGATCGAGACCCAACTTGCTATACTCAGACCTCGTTGGGGACATGCACTGAAAAACAATCAAGAGAAACCTGCTTTGATACTACTGATCCGGATTATTTTCGGCACGAAATGAGAGCGAAGATATAATAAAGAAATGCATAGAGATATCACGGATATACAATAATATAACAGAAATATATCAGAGATGCAACCATAAACACAAAGATACAGTAATACATGATTTTTATTAATGAAAGAAATGTACAGAGATTTTAAAACTACAGAGTGAAAGACTCGCTAGAATGCTGACATCTTATCTCTGAGAAGAGATGTGACGGCTACTCGCATTCGCAAGAAGATGATTACAATGAGGCTCTAAAGGCCTTCTTACAATAAACAGGAATGCCAAAAACCTAACCCTAGGAGATGAAGCGCCAAAAGTCATGTGGGCCCCATTTGGGTAAGTTAGTACATCAACTTCCCAGGGTCGTAACTTTTTCATACGATCTTCGTTTTAGGCGCATCATAGCCTGTTGGAAAGGTATCGTCGAGGAGATTCATTTTGGGGGATCAATCATGCCTTAGTCTATCATTGAGAAGTTTGATCCTAAAAAACATTCATTTAGGCCGTCAAAATGGCCTCGAAAGTTAAAACTGCTAAAAATAGTAAATTACCAAAATTGCCAGAAAACTGTTTTGAGCCAGTTGGAAAAGGTGGGTGGCCATCGATATCCACTTGGATTAGGTAGCCTCCTAGATGTTTTAGACCCTCCCATTGTCCTATTGCCTATGTGGAAAGTCCCTCAACAAATGTTCTTCTCCACAACCCCAACATTTCAAGGGTTCTCTCTTTGTGTTATAAGTCTTGCCTGGGGCTGCTCCAAAGGGTTTATTACCACTCTGAGATGGGAAATTTTGTTGATATACACTTTTAGTAGGAAGGCTCAACTTAGAACTTTTCCCATGTGTTGTGTTGGTTTTGCCACATGGGTTAGCAAAAACACAACACTTACTTGCCTAGTTAAGTAAGCTAAACAAGACAGGGGTTTGTGAGTTGATTAGATAACCAAATGCACATGAAACAAGGAAATAAAAACTAAAAAAAAAGAGAAATAAATGTTAGAGAAGTTTGCAATAACTAGAACCATGAAAAACAAAATATGACAACCATATAACTACCAATGGATCAATATATTGATAGGCTAACACCGTAGAGAAAGGCAGGGACTTATGAATCCCCTCTTCCTCCTTGGGAAGGCTCTTGAGTTTCCTAATAGAGAATTATTCTCTTCATGCAATGGAAAGTGACAATGGTGAAGAAATACAATGCCAATCCTCTCAAGAGGTGAGTGGAATGGCCCTTGCTATAATGCTTGAATGATTCAAAGAGAAAAGAGGATTCTCCAAGAAGAATTCTTGCAGCATAACAATACCTTGAAGTTCTTATTTTTATAGCACAACCATGGCACATATTTATAGTGTCCATTTATGGAAAGATACAACTGGTTCATAGTGTGAGAAAGGGGCCTTTTAGGGCACTTCCTAGCCCTTGACCAGCCTCCAAGCTAGATTTCGCTCAGATCTGAGTGTCAAATCGTGTTGGGGGTCGAACTAGAAGTGGTTGAGAGGCCGACGAGATTCATAAATGCGTCGTTCATGAGAAGCTCATGGATTTTTCTAGTAGACAGTCATGCATTTTGCACCCAGTGCGCACTTAGGGTTGTGTCAGCTTGCACATTCTGCACATAGTGCGCATGCTTCCTTTAGTGAATTTGCGCACTTTAATTTTTGAACCAAGTATATATTTTTGTGCCTTTTTGATGGATTTTGGTGTTGTAGGTGTACTAATTGATGTTGGCATTGATATCTTTCTTTAACCATTATGTGCAATGTTGCGGACGATTTTTCAGTGATAACAGATGCTCCATGATGTGTGAGGTTAGAAGAATACGTATAGGCGAAATACATCAATGTTTCTTTTGCTGAGAGTGCCATTGTAAGGAAGAGTGAAGAGAGGAACTACAAGAGCGATCTATCGAAGGGAGAGGGAAAACTATGGGAAACAAACCTTTGGCTAGGAAGAAAAAATAAAATATGTATATAAACGAGGTGAGCATGCCCCATGCTCGTGTCATGAAACAGAAATATGGGACTGTAACTGAAGATGTATCATTGTGTAGATAACTACAGATCCCTTGAGGGAGATTGATAATGACAGATGAGAGTTCTAAATGGTGAAATTTCTCTGAAACGAGTAAAGGACGACGATAAGAGGTTTTGATGACTCATAGGAATTGATGGCTTAACAAATTCAAAGGTCTTCAGCTGGTATGGAAAGCTACAATGGTTGTGTAGTAAGACCCACCTTAACATGAGAGTTTGTTGAAGTCAAATGTTGTGGGGGTCAACGAAATCAGAAAGTAATGATGACTCTCTCTGTTTCATCTGAGATTCCTCATTGAAAAGGTAATAAGATTCAAGATATTGTCTCCCTTCTAGAAACTATGTTGATGTTGATAGGAAGGGAGACGCGACGTCGAGAAGCTAAAGGTCTTCTTGAAATCCACTGAGTAATAGGTGATATCAGGTATTGATGGGTAACATGGACGAAGTCAAGACTCTATGGGAATCAAGACTGCCCTTGGTTGGGGTGTTGAGGGATGATTGGTAGCAACCGTAAAACTAGATCTAGCGTCATAGGGATGACTAGATATGGGGTTAAATTGTTCCAGAGGCTAACAAAGTGGGAAAACTTAGAGATCGTGGGTACATGGATTTGGGATACTCGAGGTTTGTTAACGATGTCTGTATGAAAAAAGGGTGGATGTCCCAACCAAGGACGACATGGGTTTCTTTGTCAGGTAAAAGAAGGCCATCGAGGATGACAAAAAAACTATGTATATGTTGGAAACAAGGGAATTATACAATTACCAAAGAAATAAAGAATAATGTGGGTTGAGTATACAAATACAGAAATGGGTGCCCAAGTGAAAGATGGATTGGCATGTTTAGAGGAAAATTTTGTGAAAGAGAACTCAATCACAGAGGGTGGGGGCCCCATGGGTGGGTTTCTGTATTAGGTAGGTGGATGGAGGACAATCTGCAGATGGGAAAACTGATGGTGTATGAGATGGAGGGATTAATGAAACTGTGGGGGTGGAATCAATAGAACCATAACTGTAAGATGATATGACCCGGGGAGTCCATTGGGAAGGTTAGCAATATGATAAGAAGAAGTATGGGGTTCATTCTTAGAAGTGAAAAATACTATCGGGACTCCCAATCCTAGGGGGTGAAATTAACATGAGTGCCAAGTTTCCAAGGGGAACTATGAATGGGACAACTCATGTGGGAGAGAGTGCTATCGGTTGATAGTGCCAAAATGTGGCAGAGGTAAAGATACTACAGAGCCGGATGTAGGGACCCTGAAGGTAAATGTCAGAGGGTGTGACTGGGATATGCAATTATTTGCATAGGGAGTAACTACATGTCAGTGTTGTACATATACCTGAAGGGGATGTAATATTGTTGAACAAGTACCTTCACACATAAAAAACCAAATACCCGACGTGAAAAATATCTGATGATAAAGAACATATAATAACTATTCGATAAAACTAAAAGTGAGCATGCATACTAAACATGGCGTGAGAAAAATGCTCCTCCGGGGAAAAGTGCAGATGAAAACCTGGGGAATGTGAATGTGTATATAGTTGGATCAGGATCTAGTAGCTGAGAACGGATTGAAAAATGGAGGCTTTGGGCTCTTGTAACATAATGTGGAAGTTGGGCAAAAGGGCCTATATATGGGTAGTGGGCCCATAATGCCACCTCATTTGTACCTGGCAATATTCTTGATCTAGAAAGAGAGTTGTGAGGTGTTTTCAAGATTACGGGAGCGTGAGGCTACCGATCCAAGAGTTTTGAGAGACAGCTTAGTGACCCTATCATCCTGCATTTTTTGAATTTGATAGATGTGGGGTAGGGGTCGTACGGAGGGTCGTACAAGGGTTTTTAAGCGTGGTTGAGGTCACGAAAGTTTGTGCAAACATGAATAGTTCCCTATTTTTTGTTAACGGGGACGGGGTTGGAGACCCAAGAAGTGTACGCAATGGGGTAAATGAACCCGACAACGCGTAATTTGTCAATTTCGGCTTTGATAGCCACAACTTTGGATGGGTGTAGGGGGCATTGCTTTTGGCGAACTGGGGTGATATCCATCCATGTGTCGATTCAATGTTCGACTATAGAAGGATCGAGGCCAGGCATCTCCGTATATGACTAGGAAAAAATATCCCAATATCCCTGAAAGAGAGCTTTGTAAGCAATAATTTCTTCAGGGGAGCATGTGACGCCAATGGTGATCTCTTCTACGATCCCTGGTTTAATGGAAATGTCAATTTTGACGGTGGTAGAGATGTTGGTCATGTTGCCTTTTTTAAAAGAATCGGGGGTAGGGATAGGGTTTTTGAACTAGTCAATATGCCTTGGCGGAATAAAATCCTTAGTTTTGATCGCGCATAGGGAGGCTTGGATAGGAGGGTGAAAGAACTCTTGTGAGAGAAAAAGTGATCAATGATGGAGCGCATTCCATGGGAAATCGGGGGTATTTAGTTCCTCCAATATATATTCGACGTAGTGGAAAATGTGAGAAGACAAAGGATCTTGGGAGATGGCAGGGGGAACCGTTAACGGGTAAGTGTTATTGTCCTCGGGGGATGAGGATGTAGAATGGATATCATGTACAAGGTGTGAAGTCTTGCTTGAAATAAACCAAATGTCATGATACTGTGGATGGTATCTCATTCACGCAGATACTGACGAAGAAATATAACGAATGCCAGTAATATGAGCATCAGTAGGGAGTGCTTGAGAGGGCTCATGCTGAGATGTGTGGCATACTGCGGCTAATACTTGGCGGAATTGAGGTAGAGCTAGGAAATGATGAGTGTAATGGCCATATTATGAGCATATGGCACACACAATATTGGTTTGTAACCCTTTCTTGTGTGTGGTTGAGGACTCCACAGTAGTGGTGGATGTACTTGGTGGAGTGGCAAGCAATGGGGTTTCTTTGGGGAGCTGGATAAGATTGCATATCTCGAGAAGAGGAGGACATACTTTAGTGCGGTGTCCTTCTCTTTTACATAGTGCACAAGGAGGTTGATCTCGAGGAGGGAGCGGAGCTATGGGATCGTTCTTCCTTCGCCTGCCCCCAGTGGTGGTGGTGTTGCCTCTAGTTGGGGGTGAGGGTGGCGTGGAAAGAGCCTATACTGGGATGTGCATCGATAATCTCTCTGTTTGAGGAGGGAGAGATGGTAGAGGAACAATAGCGGGTGGATGAAGATACCATGCAGGGATGGAGAGAACCATGTTGGGAAGGGTGAGGGTAGCAACTACCTAGAATGCTTGGACTCCAGGTGAGGGGTAGAAAAAGGGGATTTGGGTAATGGCTTGGGGGACTATTTCCCAAACTGGGATTTTCCCTTGGAGGGTGGGGGGGAATCTGGGACAAGTGGTGCAGTGGTGTTTTCAAGGAATTCCTGAGGCAGTGGTTCTCCGAGTGGTGGAACTTTGATGTGGGGAGGGGCCTCAGTGAGAGGAGTATTGTCTCTGATATTTGTTCCATTAGAGGAAACTACACACACTTGTGCTGAAATAGAAGGGTTTAGGAGAGGTGGTGCTCCATGATAAGTCCCTAACAAGGATAGGTCTTTGAAAATTCCAGGACCAATGTCGATGACGGAAAAAGCATTTGAGCTAGTGCAGACAAGGGGGAGCATGTTATCAATATTGGCGGAATGATTAGGCTCATAATGTGTAAGTTGGTCGGTGGTGACGATTTTCCCGTTATGGGAGAACATCATCGTATGAAACACAGAAGAGGCTATCGCCTTCATAGCATACATGTAGCTACGTCCGAACAAGATATTGTAATCAAGTGGGGCGTCGATAAATTCAATGTCAATCAGGATGGTTTTTCCCCCAAGTTCTATGGGGACATTTTGGAAGAGCCCTTCAGGGGATGATTGTCGACCGTCATAAGCTCTCAAGGTGATGGAAGATGGTACTAGCTCAAGGGAGCCAATTTTTTTCCATACTACTTTGGACGTGATGCATGTGAATGCACCTTCATCGATGATGCACCAATGAAATTTGATGTTCTAGATCTTAACTAGTATCTGAAAAACTACGAAAGTGAGGAGGCGTGGTTCTCCACTATCTAAATCAAAGGTGATGAGTTGAGTATCAGTTAGGTTGACTGCCCCCAAGGAGGAAAGTAAGGATTTGTGCTGTGATGGATAGGTTTGGAGGACCTTCAACACAGACATGGCTACAAGAGATTGTGCTAAGTCATTGAAAAGACTATAGTTATGGGCTGCCCTAGCATGAGGGTTATGTACATTCTGTCGTAAAGGCATGCAAAGTATACGAGGGTTTGGTTCAGTGTTAGGGCGGGGAATCATCAGTGGTTGCCCAACTATAGTGGAAGATGCTTATGAGGTGGTTGGGGTAGATTCAGGAGGGAGGTTGTATGGATGGCTACGTGTTTGCAGAAGAATCTCTTCCTCACTGGTATGGAGTATATTACGATCATTCGGATTTCCGGGTTGATTGGGACCTGGGTTTTGATATTGCCCCATTTGTGGTGGGGCCAAGTTTATCTCTTGTTGGGTATTCATAACACCTTGGTGTGGAATAGGGTTTTGCAAAACAGTCGGAGGTGGTGGTTGCAAATAATATTGTGTGGCCTACTAAGGGGCAAGCAGTGTTGGAGGGCATTGTGTGTTCATGGATTCTTTCATTTGTTTGTAATTGACAATTCAGGGGAAATGGTGAGTATAATGTCCATACTCACCACATAGAGCGCAAGGGAAGTTAGTTCTAAGGTTATTGTTCTTCCCTTGTTGTGGTTGATTGTTATTGTTACCCCCTTGGGGGTTTTGTTGCCTTAATTCTGGTTTCCCCTAGCAGGACGGTTTTATTGGGGGTTATTTCCTCCCGGTCCTGGGTTGTTATTATTTCGATTTTTCCCTTTCTTCTTGGCATTATTCGGTTGATGGGTTGGATTTTTTGTATTCAACTATTCAAAATCATGAACCTATTGAATGGGAGAGGTTTGAACAAAGTTAACGTCGTCATGTGGTTGTCCTGGTGGAGGAGAAAATGACTAGGGAGGACCGGGAAATGGAAAATATGGGTTGTTTTGTGGAGGTGATCCATACGGTGTGTAGGAAGTTGAAGTACTTCCACCACTGTTGTGGTTATATGCGGGGGTTGGGCATGAACTCATACTAGATTGAGAGACCGAATGCATCTAGGGTATTGGTGGGGGTTCCCCCAATGACTGAGTGGGACCAACATGATATGATTGTTGGTGAGTGGGAGGAGGGTAATAAGACATCCCTCCATCTGATTGAGGATACAGATTTGCACCATAATTAGGTGACAGGTGGCCATAAGGATTGAGATGTGTCATAGAACCAATCATCCCATCCACAGTGTGGGACATCCTAAGTTTGTCCTGGCCAAATGGTATGGGTCTGGGTGCATCAGGAAATAATGTGTACAAGTAACCTGATTGGGCATATATGAGGTCAAATTGTTTGGCTTTGTTGATGGCTTCCTCTTCTGATTGAGGAAAAGTGGACACTACATCCTTTACAATCACAGGGATGAGCGATTTAAGAAACCAATCGAGACGTTGTTCCTTGGTGGTTTCTGCTTTAGATAAAGTAAGTTGTCGACACCATTCATGGATGTGGTTGATGATATGGATAGAAATGGTTTGTTTGAACTCGGATAGAAGTTCTAAACTAGTGTCATGATGAACTGGTAATTGGAAAAAGGACAAAAAGGACTTGGACAATGATTCAAAGGTCACGTGGGACCCTGATTTTTCATCCACATACCATTTGGTTGATGAACCAATGAGATTTCTTTGAAATAACCTCAAGCGGATGGAATCATCCATGATGTTGTTTGAAGATAACCATAAGTGGAAGGTCATAACATGGTTGGTGGGGTATTCCCCTGGTTTTCCCTCAAACTTTGGAATGTCTAAAGGCAATTTGGTAGGCATATTGGGCCAAGTGGCATCATGCAAAATGGGATCATTCATGAGTTTGGTTAAATCAAGAATGTTGAGGGATGCCAAGTATGGAATAGGGGGATTTGGTGGAGGATTATCTCCAGCCATTGTGTGTGTAGGTAATGGAACTGTCCCTTGAGAGGGATTTGATAGGTTTGTACTTCTCCATTGAGAATAAGTTTGTCCCCCGCCTCCTTGTGAAGGAGAACCAATAGATGGATTGCCTTGGGTATTTGACCCAAGCAAAGTGGAACCAAGTAAAGTTGAGCCCAAGATAGTAGCACTCACTAGGGTGTGATATGGTGGAGCCGGTGAGTTGGCGAGACTAGGGACTCCTCCTAGAATAGGAGGGAGATTCTGCAAGCGTCTAGAATGACAGGGATTCTATGGTTCCCCTATGGTTCTGACTAGCAAAGTGAATGTGTACTGCAAATAGTGACAAGAGAGAAATAAATGAACAAGAGATTTTTATATTTTTGACCTTCAAAAAATAGTATAACTCGCAATTGCATGTAATCAAATGAACATCATAAATAAATCAACTGTAAAGTAAACAAGCATGTGGATAGGGGGATTTTATTCATGTGGGGGAAAAAAAAAATGATCGTGTCCTAAAAGACCTATCATCATTCCTCTCAATTTAGCACTGGGCCTTCCAATAGCACTCGATAGTGGGGTTTGAAGCCATCGGAAGAGGAACTAGTGAAGGTGGAAGTAATCATTTATAATGAGGGGTATAGGGTGCATATCTCGAAAGAGATGGCGATATTTCCCAATAGCCACACAAAATTTGATCAAGGTATGATTGCATCCCATAGCCGCCACCTGGGTAGATATCCTATGGTTGGACACTAAGTACCTTGGTCAAAGTGCAACATTTAGATTTTCGGCCTAAAAAATGGGTCACGGGCTGGATACCCTCACAATAATTGGGTGACTCAAAGAGGGATGCACATAATAACCAGACCTCGTCCTTCGACCCTTCACGGGTATCTCTCTGCCTTATGGTATAGGAACACTTGACTTGGAGGATTTGAAAGATCCCTATTCACAACTTCTATTGTTTCAAAATGTGAGAACCTGATAACGGGGGGTTATTTGGATGCCTACCCTCGAGATCCTACCTAGACTAAAAAAATTATTTTGGCACCTCCTGTGGAGGAAAATTTAGTGCGTTCTTAGAATTTTTTTTAGATGAAGTGGGCTGAGAGATTGGGGTCATGGACAAATCTCGTTTGAATTAAATTGGTGTGGATAATTTCCAAAGAAGTAGTCATATCTTTTGGAATTTCTTTGAAGTACTTTGTGGGTACTTTAAAACAAAGCTTACTTCAACCTCCACTATTCTAATAGAAATTATGTGTGTGATGAGTGGCTTTGTGTGCAAGAAAGTGAAAAGTGTGCAAATTGTTTTCAATAAGTTAAGTGTAAGATTGCGACATGTGGACTTCCTATGGTCCTTACAAATCTTCTTACCTAGCTTACTATGTTTCTTTGGTACAACCTTGCGAAATATTTAAAGCCCTAAAGAACTAGAAATGTGGACATATGGGTCCTTACTTGATCCTTTAAACTCCCTAAAATGTTGTCTAAACTAGAAAATCTTTTGAAACTATCTTAGAATTGTAGACATGTGGGCATGTATGGGCCTGTTACTTGATCTTTTAAACTTTCCTAGAGTGTTGTCTAAACTAAGAAATCTTTTAGAAACTATCCTAAGATTGCAAACATGTGGGCATGTATGGCCCCTTACAAAAATTTTAAGATGATTTCCAAAGCTAAGAGGTACCTTAGGGGGGTTTTGTCCTCTCCTAATGATTTTTAAAGGGAGATGAAATTTCCTTTCAACCACCTTTTCTGATTCCCGAGATCACACTTGGGTGCAGAGGAAGAGCATACTTGAGGGTTAAAATTGATTTCTAGTCCCAAATTAGTTTATTGTGTTTGAAAAAGAAAAAACTTCGACTCAAAATTTTAAATGCCAAATGAGCCATCCATGTGGCAACAAAAAAAAGAGAAGAATAGTGATTCTTTTTACCCCTATTTGCTTATGTTAGCTAACCTTCCTTGTGAGAAAGGAATCCTCTAAGTGAAGTGTGATTTATTTATAAAGTGCGGGAAATTAAAATATGAAGGCAATGGTCCCTCAAACCACTCATAAAAACCCTTACAATTTGCAAAAAATGAACTTATGCGCGGGATGTAGTTTTGACAGTCGCGCAAAAAACGCAGAGTGCGCACAATGCTCGAATTTATGAAGGCTTCTATGTGCACAGAGCCCAGAATGCACGTCTGTGTGCCTTGAAAGCCGTGCACTTCCTGTCACGCGTCGGGAAAGAAATTTCCAAGTGAACTTCTCTTGCCTTGGCTCTGAATTCTGACTTTGGAAGACTGGACTAGGCCAGTTTTGGTACCTGCATATCCAAGCAATTAGAAAGAAGTTCTCTCAAGACTTAAATAGGGAGGAATTTGATACCAATCCCCAGTATGGCTGCCAATCTGTTGTGTTGGTTTTGTCACATGGGTGAGAAAAAACACAACACTTACTTGCCTAGTTAAGTCAACTAAACAAGACAGAGATTTGTGAGCTGATTAGATAACCAAATACACATTAAACAAGGAAATAAAAACTAAAAACAAAGAGAACTATATGTTAGAGAAGTTTGCAAGAACTAGAACCATGAAAAACAAAAAATAACAATCATATAGCTACCAATGGATCAATATATTGATAGCATAACACCGTAGAGAAAGGAAAGGACTTACGAGTCCCCTCTTCCTCCTTGGGAGGGCTCTTGAGTTCCCTAATAGAGAGCTCTTCTCTTCATGCAATGACAAGTGACAATGGTGAAGAAATACAATGTCAATCCTCTCAAGAGGTGAGTGGAATGGCCCTTGCTATAGTGCTTGAATGATTCAAAGAGAAAAGAAGATTCTCGAAGAAGAATTCATGCAGCATAACAATACCTTGAAGTTCTTATTTTTCTAGCACACCCATGGCACATATTTATAGTGTTCATTCATGGCAAGATACAATTGGTTCGTTGTGTGAATAAGGGGCCTTTTAGGACACTTCCTAGCCATTGACCAGCCTCCAAGTTAGATTTCGATCAGATATGAATGTCAAATCATGTTGGGGGTTGGACTGGAAGTGGTTGAGAGGCCGACAAGATTCATAAATGCATCGTTCATGAGAAGTGCATGACTCAGGGATGTGTTAGCTTGCGCGGCTTAGGGTTGTGTTAGTTGTGTTAGCTTGCGCATTTTGCGCGCTTAGGGATGTGTTATCTTGCGCATTTTGCACGCTTAGGGCTCTGTTAGCTTGCAAATTCTGTGTACAGTGCACGCGCTTCCTTTGGTTAATTTGCGCACTTTAATTTTTGAACTAGGTATATAGTTTTGTGCCTTTTTGATGGATTTTGGTGTTGTAGGTGTGCTAATTGCTGCTAGCATTGATGTCTTTCTTCAACCATTGTTTGCAATGTTGCGAACGATTATTTAGTGATAACACCATGGTTCTTAAATCTTGAGGGCTTAAACCCCTTCTTCTTGAATCCCGAATTACTTTTCTTCTTCCAATTCTCATGAGGTTCTATCTTATTCTTGAATTCCTCATATCAATACCTTTCCTTCTAGATAGTATATTCTAAGGTCTTGGGTTCATTAAATTCAATTATGTCCTAGAAGGACTGAGGCAGTCCACTAATAAATCGTTGCATATTTACCTTTTCATCCTTTCTGTAGGGAACATACCTTATCAACTCAAGAAATTTGTTGATATATTCATCTATTGTGAGTTTTCCTAACTTGAGTCCATAGAACTCCTTGGTCTTCCCATCAAAGTATTTTTCTGAAAGATACTTGTTCTTGAAGTATTTATCAAATTGTTTCTATGACAAGTCCTTCTCATGGATTCCTTTCACGTTCCTAAGGTCCTCCCACCAAATAGAGACCTTTCCATTCAAGTTGAAAATGGCTATTTGAGCCTTTAGGTTTTCAGAGTAGTCATGGACTCTGAAGTACTTCTTCAAGCCTAGTAGCTAAATTTCTACTTCTTCCCTCTTTTTAATTTCTCCATCGAAAGTGGGTGGTTTGTATTTCGTAAACTCTTTAGGGTAATGACTCTTGGAATGTTTCCTCTTCTTTCTTATCCTCTGTGAATTTGAACTAGTTTTGCTACTAGAAGATTCCTTGGAGTTGTTTGTTTCCTCACTGGAGGATTCTTCCATTGAATGTCTCTTGGCTCCATGTTGGGCCTTCTTTGAGGTGATCCTCCTTGTGTGGCCACTTTCAAGACCATGCTTCCGTATCTCATGTGGACTTTGGATCTTCTTAGTATGATGTATGTCCACATGGTTGACTATTGGTCCATGTTTCAGCTTGCTTTGAATATCTGATAGGCTTTGCAATAGGACTGTGTTAATTTCAGTTTGTTTTTCTTATTCTTTTATCACTTTTCATCGTTAGCCTTACAACTCTTTAATTCCGCCATGAGACTTCTTACAGTTTTAGCCAAATATGGAGGGGGTTTCCACCACCCTCCTCTCATCGATTTCTTCTTCTCTATTTTGGGAGCTTTCCCCCACTCATGGTGTGTCACCATCCTTTACGTTGTAGTTTTCCTACTGTCCAATGACTGCTTGAGTGTTGATAAAACGTTTTCTATTAGTTAATTATCTACCAGTTTATGACCAAAACATACAATTTGAAAGGTGAAGTCAACTTCTTTATTTGGAACACTAGAAACACACAATTCATACTTTAAAAACATATAACAACATCAGAAAGTTTCATTCCTCTCTTTAGTGGAGGTTTAAATACGCTTCTTATAAATGGGGTAAGATAGGGTGTTACCTCCTTAAAAATTTTCTAATAAGATTTGTATGCAACTCGTTTATGAACCCAAGCAGGCCAAGTGTTGTTTCCCACTCTAATACCACTCTGTAACACACCCGACCCCTAAAGTAACTATTTAAGGGATGGGGCATCAAAATTTCACTTTTCTCAATCATCTCAAATCCTCTTCCTGAGACCTCCATCACCTTCTGCTCAACAAGAGTTTCCCAACGATTGTTACCATGCTCAAATCTGAGCCCTGGATTGCAAGTTATGGCCCTTCAAGGTTATTTAAGCCTTCATTAACTAGAGTCCCTTACACCCATGTGGATCCTTGTCACCCAACACTACACATCATCATAGTATATGAAGACTCTTCCAACCTGGAGTTGAAATTTGTCTAGCTCCTATAAGTCTACTAGGTTAATTAACCATTAACACATAGGAATCCCACTCTCTACCAAAATCTCCAAGGCACTTGGTTTCATTAATATTAATTAGTGCCTAAGTCTTTAGATTTCTGTGAAATTCCTCCTCATGTTCTCATGAACCCAAATCTCCCAAATGTCGGAGTCCCGGAGAGGGTCCCTTTTCATTTAATTAATTATACTTAAATTATCCGACAACCTGCAAGAGAGGGAAAGTAAATCCAGGCCTTTGGCCTGTTTCAAATCATCCAATCACACCACTTCAAACCTTTGGAGTTCTGAATTATCGGATTCCTGATGGGTCCACACTTACACATGGTGACACATTAAATGTGGAGGCAGGGACAAGTGGTTCTGGGCTTTCGGCCGAATTAACCCCAGTGTCGCAGTGTCCCAAATTCCTTGAAGTTCCGAACTCCCAGTGCCCCGGGTATTCCACCAAAAATTAGGCCATGCGAGCATGTACCCGAGTTTGACACGTGGCAAGGGGTAGAGAGGACATGTGGCCCCATTAATGGGCGACACATGTCACATTCCAATTGGCATATAAGGTCTGTATAAAGCACAAATAAAGGTGACATGTGGAATTTTGAACATGGGTCCACGTCACCCTGGGTGACGTTAGCAGGCCACGTCACTTCAAACTGATAGCCTCCCAATACCCCTTATATCCCACGGTCGAGATGTGTCCACGTAAATCCATAGATCTACGACCTTCGTTGCTTCACAAATTTGGCGTTTAGGGGATTCCCTGTTTAATTTCCTCTTTACTCCCAGAGTGGTCAATGCCAGGCTAACCACAATCTAGATCCAATGGTCAGGAGGGATCCCGATGCACCCTCAGATCAACAGTCCTCATCACTTCACAACTTCGACGTTCAGGGGTTTCCGCTGTGTGATCAACGTTGGGTTGACCACAGTCTAAATCCAACGGTAAGGAGGGATCCCGAAGCATCCTCAGATCGACGGTCCTCATCACTTCGCTACTTCAACATTCGGGGGTTCCATCTGCTTAACACTCCTTTTCACCTAGAGTGGTCAACTCCACACTGAACACAACGTAGATCCAATGGTCGGGGAAGATCTAGAATGTTCTTGGTTCTACGGTTCTCGTCACTTCACAACCGAGAAGTGGATCAGGATTTAACGATGGGACAGATCCCACAGTCACGGTAAAGGAAATTGCCAGATGTCGTTCAACCTCGCCGGTAACCGCACCAGCAGGTTGCCTTCGGTTGGTTTTGAAGGTTGTAAAGTCATAGCATCTCGGAGCTCTGAACTCCCAAAGTTCCGAAGCCAAAATATCTTATCTCCTTTCGGACCTTGCGAAGGGTTGCAAGGTCATGGTCATATGGATCCTCTAACAAGTCTCGGGGATGCACGCTCAACTCTTAATCATGATTTGGTTAGGGCCATGGACATGAGCCCTCAGTCACACCGATGAAGGGTTTGAAGGAGGCGCCCTCCTTCCATAAAGCTCTATTTTAATAACCCACAAAGGTAAATTCGAGGGGTTGACAGGAATGAGGTGTACTAGCGAAGTCTACCCCGAATTTTACGTTATAAAATCAATCATTGGGAAAATTCCCTTAAGGAATTTCCAACTAGTATAGAAATCATAAATGTATTCCTAACTTCATTTGAAGACCCACGTCTCATAGTTCTCCAGCTGCTAAGCTGAGGAAACCAAAAACCATTTAAATGCAAGGATCCACAGAAAAACAATAATCATTTCTACATTAATCATACAATGCATATTTTAGTCATAGGAACAAACATTCAACCATCATTTCAATTCTAGTGCACATGATATAAGAATACTTATCAAGAAACCAGATAGTGAAGAAATTGATGAGGGGAGTGTCTATTTGCATCCAACCATAGACACAACCACTCCTGGATAGATTTATCGATGGCCACCCCCTAGCTAGATCATGATACTCTGAGAGAGATGCTTCCTTCTTGTTCAATGATAGTCAGGGATGGAGGCCACTCTCCTCCTCCCACAGAAACTGGGCAAAACGATTTTCTCTCCACCAAGTAAGGGGGCCTGCAATGAGTACATCCTCAGTCACTCGTCTTCTCTGCAACCTCGTTTATCAACTTGGACTGGAAATGTTTCCAGCAACTTCTTGCACCTAGAGCAAGCTTGTTTTTCAGTTCTCTTCAGAACTAGAGAGATGCACATTCTCTCCCTCTTCAAAAAAATGGTCTCCAGACTCATGTTCTTCGCAATCCCTCTTCTCTGCCCACAAATTCCCTTCTTTTCTTTCCTTTCTTAGCAAGATTGCATGGGTCCAAATCCCCAATTCGTGGTTATGTCAGGAAACCTTTCAAATGGGTACTTTGCCCATCTCCTCATTAACTCTTGAGGATGACTTCCCAACTACCAGCATGACTGGTAACTTATTTTTGGGTCAGAGGACTGTTTTGGGTCTAAGTAATTTAAATCTAATAAGGCATTGGTCTGGTGGGGGTCATATCTGTTGAAATATTGTAATTGCGAAGAATATTCTAAAAATAACTGAGTTATTATTATATAGATCAATCCCTTTTGTGGATTGATCATGTCGAGACTTATGTATGACCAATTCCCCTTTTGTGGATTGGTCAAACCCTAATCAAATTATGCTAATTGAGAAGTCGGCCCCTAGGGCTAATTAAAGTGGTTTTAGCCACTAGTTGAAGAAGTTGTCCCAGCTTGGTGAAGAGACACAACCCTAACACCTCCCAGCTAGTATAAATAAGAGAAGATGGTACATCATTCTTACACTCACTCAAGTCACTTATCTAGTGCACAAGTTTGAAGGAAGATGTAGTTTCCAGAAGAAGGAAGAGAGAGGCGCATTGCTCAGTCTTGGATATTCTCTAGTGTTTGGTTTATTATCTTGGCATTGTATTGGCAATCTATATTAATGAAGTTTTTGTTGGGTTTTCTCCCCCATGGGGGTTTCCCAGGATAAATGATGTGTACCTTGTGATTGTGTTTCTTTCAGTGATCCTGTTTATGCTATTATTTTATAGTAAATTGAAAAGAACTTAATAGCATCTCTAAATTTAACATGGGATTAGAGATAAACTGAGTAGAGCACCTTTCATTAGGTAACCAAAAATGTCACTGTTGTCATACAAGAAAATTAGGGATTTTTGTTCGAAGAGAATTTCTTACCAAAAACCATCTAGGGAAGTGTGCCATAGACTAGTAAACTCATTGGCATCTTGAGCGCACCTTTTCAGTGGCTAGAACCTCTAGAAAGTGAAACCCTAGCTTTCGTTGGTACCAAAAAACCATAAAACCAGGAAACCAGAACCAGTACTAGAAGTACCAGTCCAGATTTTCACAGGATCAGTTTCAAGGGGTAAAATTTGGATTTTTTTAAAACAGGCTTCTCCAGCCTACTCGCCTCAGCCCAGTGCATCTAGTCCTTGGATCAAAATTCCAAAATTTGAAGTTTGAAATATTAGGGTTTCCTCATAAAACCCTAAGTTGCAGTTGCAGTTGCAGTACCAGTTGCAGTTGCAGTTGCAAAATCAATTACAATTACAAGTGCATTATGAATTGCAGTTACAGTGCCAATTCCTTCATGCTAGTTGCAGTACCAAAACCAGCTGCAGTACCAGTTGCAGTGAAAGTTTTCGTGAAGTGTTGGGACTATTGTTTTATTGTCCTAGTGAACCTTACCCTAGAAAGATACTATCAGAGGTATGTACTTACATATGGTTAAAATGTATTACTATTCTAAAGGGGTACTTGCGGGAGAAAGGATCTGTTGAAAATCATAGATCTAGAAGGATCTCAGATCCAACACATTCAGAGGAATAATGCAACCTAGGTTTGATCATTTTAAATATGCATTTATTTGTTATGAAATCTAGGTTGTATGTTGAGGCTAAGACCATCATATTAACCATTGTTCAAGATTAAACTCAAGGTATTAGATTAATTAAAGTTGAGATTATAGAGTTTATTCTCTAACTTAGATTTATGTTAAGAAATCATTTTATCTCAGTACAAAGGATAGGTTGAAAATAATTCTTATCATCCTAAGCAAAGGAGACTAGGAAGAAAAACAACAACACTCATTCTTGAGGAAAAGACTCCAGGTTCCAGGTTTGATTGATTAAGTTGACAAAATTTAAAGTTGCACATGACAAGTTTAAAAACTACCCCATTACAAGTAACCACTATAATTGAGGTAGCAGTCTTTGAAAAGTATTATACTTGGTAACATGAGAGCATATTAAGATAAATTCTTATTGTAATCGTTTACCAGATAAAACTAACATCTCCTCTAGGAGAAAATTCTTGTGTTGGTTCCAGGTTACCATGGAGGAATGTTTGATCACAACACTAGAGGAGTGTTGATCTCATTTTGTATTGCATTTCTTACTTTTGATCTTTGTTCCAGGTAGGTCACAAGTGATATCTCTAAATGAGCTAATGTGACGATTACTCGTGCTATTGTTTTATTATTATTATCAAAAGAGTATTATTATTGCTTGTTGTTTTGTTGACCTTGTTTCAGGTCATAGGTGATAACCTTGAGGAAGCTATAGTGACGATTTCAAGAGGAAACATACTAGATGAGACATGGAGCAGACTATCTAAGTCGTATACGTGATTGTATACATTCAAAAGCTGAAGAAGAAACTACTTTTGAGATACAAAGTATCTCATATGGAGATGGACTGTAAGGAGCAGAAGTATCCAAATATGACCAAACATTAGAACAAGAACTCACAATAGACTTGTTCAAAATATAATGAAGCCACCTTGATAGGAAGAAGAACTCGCTTGAAGTCTGACTCAACTTTCATATTAAGACTTGGTATTCAACACCAATTATATCTTGTAGAGACTATGAAGTCCTTGTAGACTTAAAAGAAATTGAGAACATGGTGAGCCTGATCTCAGAGAGGATCAGATGGAGAAAAAAGAGTCATATTCCAGGACTCACAGACAAATGCCAAGAGTTGAGAAGACTAGATCGTAGCTTCAGAGACCTCTAGGAGACATGAAATCTCTTGGGAAGATTCCCTTGTTTCAGTGTCAGATAAGGAATCCATTCAGAAGGACTGGATATGGATTTTTCTATGAGACTAGAAGGGAATTCAGTGTTGACTTCCAAGATTGATCTAACATATCAAGCATGTTGTAGATGTACAAAGCCTAATGTGTGTCCAAAGGATTCTCCCAACAAGAGAGAGAATACTATGATGAGACACTTTCTCCAGAAAACAAAGAAATAGTTCCAGTATTTGTCAAGACAACCAGAAAAACCATGATTCATATACAATATGAGATGTAGGGGGAGCAATCCCCATATTTAAAATTGAGTGATAGTTGGTGCTGTACATTTTTTGGGTCACGGAGACATGACTACAATAAAAAATAGAGTTACCTTCATGAAATAAGAAGAGCTACCTTCAATATCAATTATTGAGCCACTCTCAGTTTCAGATGAAGTTGTTGCCATGATGAAGTAGAGGAGGTACTTTTAGAGTTCAACATCTATAATGATTCTCATCTTTAGAGAAGTTGCAGGTGCAGAATCCTAGTTCCATAGGAACGGTTGCAGAGAGAGTAGAGGACATACTCTCAGGTAGTGAGATAGATAGTGCTTTGCAGAAAGCACATAGATCTAGCACATGATTGTGCATATTAAGTTGAAGTTGAAGCAAGCTCCCAAAGCTTGGTATGGCAGAATTGATAGTTTCCTGAAGATCTTAGGATTTACCAAGAGTAAAGATGATTCTAACCTTCACTTCAAGGTTATGAATAATGATCTAGTTATTTTGATACTGTATGTGGATGACTTATTCTTAACTGGAGAAGAAAATCTCATCAGAGATTGTAAGAAGAAGCTCGTTGCAGAATTTGAGATGAAATACCTAGGCCTGGTGCATTATTTTTTAAGTCTTGAAGTTTGGCAGAGCCCAGAGAATATCTTTCTTAACCAAGGGAAGTATGGAGTTGAAATACTGAAGAAGTTTGATATGTTGGAATGTAAATCCATGAACACACCCATGGAAACAAAGTTGAAGCTCTTGGTTGATACTTTGTCAGAATTGGTTGATGCTACATTGTACAGATAGATCATTGGATCATTGATGTATCTGAAGAATACTAGGCCATATATATGTTTTGATGTGAAGACCTTGAGTCAGTACTTGGTAGAGCCCAGACGTGTTCACCTTGTTGCTGCAAAACACGTGATGAGATACCTTAGGGGCATGTTGGACTTTGGTTTATGTTATAATGGAGATCATGACTTCAGACTGGTTGGTTATACTGATTTAGATTGGGATGGAAATGTTTTTGATAGAAAGAGCACTTCATGATGTTGTTTCGGTCTGGGGTCAACCATGACTTCATGGTAGAGTAGGAAGCAATCCAGTATTTCTCTCAGCACGATAGAAGCAAAATACATTGCTGCATTTTCTGCCAGTTGTGAAGCCATATGACTTCATAAGTTGTTGACATGTCTATTTGATCTATAGATATAAGCAATCGTGACTCTATGTGATAGCCATAGTTGAATAAAGATGAGGGAGAACCCTGTTTTCCATGATAATTCAAAGTACATAGAAATATAGTATCACTACATTTGTGATATGGTGCAGAGAGGAGATATAAAGCTCCAATATGTTGGCACATATGAGGAGGTTGCAGATGTGTTGACCAAGCCTTTGTCTCGTGTAAATTTTGAGCACTTTCGAGACAAGCTTGGTATAGTCTGAAAGGACCTCCCTCAAAAGGGGGAGTGATGTTGATGATACTATGGTATCCTAACCAACACGGGGTAGCTCAGTTAGGATTTTATATCCTAGGGGATTGATCATCCCTAGACAAATCATGAAGGTTCGGTAAGGACGGTCTGTCAGAGTACCTGTGCATGTATATGCTAGTTGTGGTCAGTAGTGGTAGCTCTGTTAGGATTTTTATAATCCTTGGGAATCCTATGATTCCTGGGCAGATCCAGAAGGTCCAGTAAGGACGGTCTGTCAGATTACTACATGGTAGCTCCATTAGTATTTTATATCCTAGGGAATCTTATGATTCCTGGGCAGATCCCTAGGGTCTGTCAAAGTACCACAAAATGTTGTTGTTGCACCTGCCTCATTCTGTTGCCATATGTTGATGATGTTGTTATCTCAACCTCGTCTTGATGATGTTGTTATCTCAACCTTGTGTTGATGATGTTGTTATCTCAACCTCATGTTGATGAGGTTATTGTCTCAGCCTTGTGTTGTTGATGTTGCTCCAACCTCGTGTTGTTGTTGTTGCTCCAACCTCGTGTTGTTGATGTTGGTGTACCAGCCTCGTGTTGGTGATATTATTATTCTAGATTCATGCTATTGATGATTATGCTTTAGATTCATGCGAAAGATGACGGTGATGCTACTTCAGCTTCATGCTGAAGATGATGATGAAGATGCTACTTCAGCTTCATGCTGAAAATGATGATGATGTTTCTACTTCAACTTCATGCTGAAGATGTTGATGATGATGTATCATTCTTGTACTGACTGATGATGTTGTATTAGTGTTATACTAATTGATGTTGATGTAGAGAATAATGATGATTATGATATTCTAGCTCCATGTTGTGAATGGTGACGATGATATTATTCCAACTCCATGTTGTGAACGATAATGTTATTGATGATGAGAAAAACTTCCGATGATTTATAGATGTGTCAGTCAGTGTTCTAGATGTTGATGATGTTGCTTCCCTCTCTCTCTCTCTCTTGATGATGTTGTATTGTATAATACCCTTCTTGTTAAGGGGGAGTGTTGAAATATTGCAACTGTGAAGAATATTCTAAAAATAATTGAGTTATTATTATATAGATAAATCCCCTTTTGTGGATTGATCATGTCGGGACTTATGTATGACCAAATCCCCTTTTGTGGATTGGTCAAACCCTAATCAAATGATGCTAATTGAGAAGTTGTCCCCTAGGGATAGTTAAAGCGGTTTTAGCCACTAGTTGAAGAAGTCATCCCAGCTTGGTGAAGAGACACAACCCTAGCACCTCCCAGCTATTATAAATAGGAGAATATGGTGCCTCATTCTTACACTCACTCAAGTCACTCATCTAGTGCACAAGTTTGAAGGAAGTTGCAGTTGCCGGAAGAAGGAAGCGAGAGGCGCATTGCTCAGTCTTGGATAATCTCTAGTGTTTGGTTTATTATCTTGACATTGTATTGGCAATCTATATTAAGGAAGTTTTTGTTGGGTTTTCTCCCCCATGCGGGTTTCCTAGGATAAATGATGTGTACCTTGTGATTTTGTTTCTTTCAATGATCCTTCTTATGCTATTATTGTCTAGTAAATTGAAAAGAACTTAATAGCAGCTCTAAATTTAACAATCTCAACCATTGTTGGTTCCCCTCACCATATCTCTCATAGCATCATGATCTACCTTGGAAAACCCCTTCAACAATTATGCAACACTATCCATTTTATTTAATAATAGAAATACATACATTACCATTTATAACAAAAAGGTTCTTTAATTCCAACATCCACACACATTCAGTCTGCCCATAGTCTTTCTCCAAGGTATAGTTATATTTACAAGCAGAGGGAAACAGGGGTATTACAGATTACGTCTTTCTTGAGCACCATATTTCATGCACTCTTCTCATATTGGAGAGGTAAAATCTTTGCATCAATGTCCCTCCATTTGTGCTTTTTCTTGGACTTCATGACATGATCATTTATACTAAAAAATAACATTTAAAAGATGGAAAATTTAAAAATCAAAAGGTTGAAAATAAAGATATATTAAAGAGAATTKAGATCCTAAATATAGCATCGGAGTACATTTGTGTAACATTGAGACTATTTATTATAAATAGTTTCCATTAGGTTAAAAGAGATGTAGAAGAGCATTAAGATCCTAAGTATTTTCTTCTTCAGCTCCAATCTCAGGAACAATGGAACTATTGCACCAATCACTGATAGTTCTTCCCTGCAACTTATAAAGAGTTGCAAACCAAACTCCCTTTAGCAACACCATTTCTCCTCGAATCATCCCGCGGGTTCCCTTTTCAAACACAGTTTTTACACCTACATTGTCCATCTTGCTTACAAAAATCAAATTTATGTCCAATCCTGGGATGTGTAGAACACCAGGGAGTGTTCTAATCCTACCATCCATGAGCTTCAACTTGAATTTTCCTCGTCCTACAATTTTGGCCGTCGAATCATCACCTAGAAAAACCACTCCATCATACCTTTCATATTCGCAAAACCACTCCATGTGAGGATTCATATGAGAGGATGCACCTGAGTCAACCAACCATGCCTCATGATCTACATGTGTTCTTGAAGAAGCCAAGTATACATATCCTCCTTCATCTGCAAAGATTTTTTCTTCTATAGAAGGGGCATCATCATATCCCCTCCCCTTCTCAACACTTTTGGATCTTGTATTGTTTCTTGAAATGCCCTTCTTTTCCACATCTCCAACATACCTTTACAAATTTTTCGGGAGATTTAGATCTTCCCTTAGATTTAGATCTCCAACTTGAGGACTTGGATTTGTTTCTTTCTTGGGAGAATCCTCTTTCAAATAAGGCATTTGTGCTCTGGTTTTCCATATTTTTTAGCCTCACCTCCTCCAAGAATAAGGATGAGACCACATCATCAAAACTTAAAGTAGTTGAATTACTACCTATGGCCACAACCAGACTATCCCACAAGTCTAGTAAAGAGAACAATAAATTGATACACTTATCTTCATCATAAATCTTAATATCAACATATAATAGTTGAGTTACCAAAATATTGAAGGCATTCAGATGCCCTACACCGAGTCTCCATGTTTTGTTCTTAGGTTGTACAAATTCTTTCGTAGGGACAATTTGTTTACCACAGAATTTGATTGATAAAAATTCCCTAACTTATCCCATAATGCCTTAGTTTTAGCTTCCCCTGACACATTCAATAATACTGAATCTGAGAGACACAATTAGATTGTGCTCTTTTCCTTCTGATCCAAATTTTCTCAGTATTTTGTTGACATTCTTGTAGGTGTAGTACAAGGATCCACAAATATCCACTAATCTTTGTCCACCAACAAATCTTCCACATTGAGCTTCCAAAACTCAAAAATTTTCCCATTAAATTTCTTGATCTCTATTTTTTAATTGCCTGCCATTTATTTTCACCGCAAGAATCAATGCCACAGATCTCCCACTGTAACAAGGTTTATCATAGACCCAAGACAAACCTTTGACCACAAAGGCATACCCATGAAGCCAACAAATTCTCTAATACCAAATGTATATTTTAACATTGTACAATTAATTATTGCAAATAGATTCTTAATAAAAATAGAAAAGATACAATGACACACACACACATTACACAGAGATTTTACCCTGAAAATCTAAATTGGGAAAACTAACAAATTTAGAGCCACACCTCTAATATTTTATTCATCATCTTCTTCATTGTTTAGAATACAATATATGTAGGATCCCACAACATCCAAACCCTTAATCCATTGACTCGAAATAGTCAACAACCCTAATTCCTTAACTGAAATTAGAAAACCATCGATGAAAACATGTGTTGAGAAACTGCTAAAAATAGATGCAAAGAATATAACACATACCCAACAGAAGGATCATGGTCCATGAAAGGGACCCCATTGCATCATTAAATTTTCTATGAATTAACTAGAACCTCGTTAAGATGTCATGTTCAATGGTTTGAGGAGTTGTGAATTTCCTTGGATACCTATAATCTAGTTGTATGGTCTAAGGAAACTATTTCCTCTCATGACCATGTATACAGGCTCGAGAACTATGCCTAGTGCTCAAAACATCCAAAATGTGTTCCATTTTGACCTTCAAACAAGGTGACTTCAAGGTGGTGGTTTGAGGAGTTGTTACAATCCTTAGATTCCTACAAGCCTCCTATAGGGCATAAGGAAACTATTTCCTCCCACGACCATGTATACATCCTTGAGAACCATGCTTAGTGCTAAAAACATCTAGTTAGGATATAGTTGGAGTTTGACATCTTGTGTGCAAATGAATGGTGTTGTCATATAGGCCATGGTTTAAGACCGAATCCTAAAGACATAAGCCCTAAGACCTATTTCTCTAAGACTCATGTCTCATGCATGAGGTCCTAAAAAACATTGAAGGCCCTTGATCTCATCATTATTGTTTCTAAGTGACCAAAATATCATTAAGAGGTTGTGTGTGGTGGTTTGAGGAGTTGTGACTATCCTTGGATGCTTACAACCCTTTTGTAAGGCCTAAGACAATTGTTTCTTCCTAGGACCATGTCTATAGACTCAAGAACCATACAGAATGCTCAAAACATCAAATTAGGATATAGTTAGGAGTTTGACATCTTGTGTTCAAATGATGGATCTTTTGGTTGGCCCATGGTTTAGGACCAAAACCTAAATACATAATCCATAAGACCTATTTCTCTAGGGCTCATGTCTCATGCATGAGGTTCTAAAAAATAAGGCCCTTGAGGTCATAATTACTATTTCTAGGTAACTATAAGACTGTTAAGAGGTCATGTGTGGTGGTTTGAGGATTTTTGACTACCCGTGGATGCCTACAACCCTCCTATGGGGCATAAGGAAATTGTTCCTCTTGCGACCATGTCTATGGCCTCAAGAACCATAAATAATGCTCAAAGAATCCGATTAGGATATAGCTAGGAGTTTGACATATTGTGTAATAAGGATGGGTCTTGTGGAATAAGCCATCATTTAGGATGAAAACCTAGATAAATAGGCCGTAAAACCTATTCCTCTAGGGCTCATGTCTCATGCAAGAAGTCCTAAAAAAAACAACTTGGCCCTATCAAGGGAAATTTATTTGTACCTATGAGTGGTATATGGGAATAAATCGATGATTGTTGTACCTTGGGTGAGTCTATTTAGGAGTAATATCCAATGAATTAGGTCCTAATGGTCAATTAAGGATCATGATCCATGCAATGCGACCCGTAGCATCATTACTATGTCTAGGCATTGACTAGAAGACTATTAAGAGGTCATGTTTGGTGGTTTGAGGAGTTGTGAATATCCTTGGATGCCTACAACCCTCTGCTATAGGGGACAAAGAAACCATTTACTCTCAAAACCATGTCTATGGCATCGAGAACCATGCCTAGTGCTCAAAAAATGCAAATGGTGTTCCATTTTGGCCTTTAAACACGATGACTTCAACAACTAGTTAAGGAAGGCATCATTGGGTTTTGAACATGGATGACACTATTTATGACATAGATGATTAGCATGCCATTGTGATTTGTCTTTATCACCTTGCTTAAATTATTAGTTGGAAAATATAGATAGGTTGGTTTGGCATTTGAATATTATTTCCATATTTTAATATCTAAATATTGTGCATGTGTGTTTATTGAATAAAATTGTGCATGTATTTTTTGTTAAGTAAAATCGAGCACGCATTATTCGCAAATGTTAAACCTTTGTACTTCATATATTGAAACCTTTATATCCCCAATAAACCATACCTCTACTAACTTCTATCATAACTTGTATCCCAGTTTTGAAACAACTAAGTGTTCAACATGGTTATTATTCTTTTCCTTATGAACCAATCCACCAACTAGTAAGCATAAATATAATAGATAGTCTGGGTTTATCTTTGGTCTATAGAAAATTCGAAGCTCACATAATAGAATAAACTATCAAGATGATGATTCAAATAGCTCTAGACTATAAAGAATATGTGCATGCATACCCCATTGATGTCAGAGTACATAAAAAAAGTGACTTCATGGGAAGGGTAGAATTCACAAGAATAATTGGGCACCACTTAACTAGTTGTGAGCTCTTCCCTAAGCTCAAAGAGGAATTTTACATGCACTAATTTCATCAAAGTACCAGAGACATAAGAATGGAAGCCATGGAGGAATTTTAGTTGTTGCAAGTCTCATCAATCAAGTTGTTTCAAATATCAACCCTTGGTAGCACACCACCAATGTATAAATGTATACAGTTCCTAACTAGATGAGTTCGTTAAGGGAAAATATGGCTAGGGTGTCCTTACACTAGAGCACATTAGAGGTATGGATATATTTTCCATGGATGTGTCCAAGGTAAAGATAACCTTTCAAGAAAATACAAGAGTAAAGAAAACCAATGAAGATGACCTTTACACAAAACATGGCACACACAAAGGAATCAAAGGTTCCATCATCACAACCATTACCACAAATATGATTAGAACAACTGTCCAAATACTGACATGTGAAGTCATGAGGAAATAAAGAGGGTAGAATGCACATTATATATTCTCTTGATTGACAATGCTTTTGCATAAGGGAAATGAATTAATTTGTGATAGTTCTTCATGAACTAATTCATTGAAGGGATTAATGACATTCATAGTAAAGAGAATCCTTTTAACCATGGATACTTTCTATTTTTGTTTGTTGTATTTAGTTAGGAAGATCCACAAGTCCATGACTTATTTTAACTAGAAAAAGGACTAGTCTCATCAACCTTTAAGCATTGGAGGTATAGAAAAGATTTTGACAACTTGAAAAAAAATGATAGATATTGTAATGCATGGTATAACAGAATGATGAATCTCTCAGCAACAACTGTGTCCCTGTGAGATTTCTCAAGCCAAACTGTTCACTAAAACTCCTTATTTCATCCTTTCTTCCTCCTCCTTCTTCCCCCAAATTTTCTTACCTCCCAAAAACCAAAGATCCCCTTCCCCAAGTTCTCCCCTCTCCCTTATCCTCCTCCCTCGAATCCCACTCCCTCCTTCCATTTCTCCAACCGCCTTATTCCCCCATTAATTCCTCAACCACCTTATCCCTCCCATTAATTACTTCAACTACCAATTTTAATAATATTATAATAAAGTCTCCATAAATTTATTTTAATAATTAATTAAATTAATATTTATCATTCATGATAATTAAACAGTGAATTAGGGTTGTTACAAGGAAAATAAACCCAGTTATCCTAAGTTCCTTTGAGGGGAGGAACAAACTCCAAGTGGAGAGGAGTGTGCTCCTGGAGAACCAAGTGTCACCTAGGACGCATGCAGATTTATGTGGGAAGTTCCACCTTTGTTGGGGGTTCACGAACCATTATAGCCACCTTCCTGAGGAGTTTTGTCTCACAATTGAAAATCTCTCATGATTCTGGAAGCTGACCATTCTCACCATTTTCCTTGCTCGCTCTCAAAATTCTGACCAGTCTGGCCATTTAGTTTCCCACGAGTTCATCCTCAACATGTTGGCCATCCCTTATGCAGTTCATGCACGCACTGGGCAAGTACGCAGCCAAAGTCAATTCCACCTTTGTGAACCTCTGTAAATTGTTGAGTCGTCCTCTTGCCTTACCCGATTTTGGTGGTTGTGGATTGAAGAGGCAGGTTGTCAAGATCGTGGTTGAAGAAGAAGGTTGTCATGCCGTTAAGCAACTCTCTCTAGGTGAGAGAGTTTGTTAGGAAGTGATTTCTCCTGGAGAGAGTCCAGTGCCATCTACGAAGCTCTGAGAATTCCTGATCCATCCTGTTGTTGAAGCCCTGGAAGGGAAGTGGAGCAGCCGATGGAATGTAGAACAATGAAGGTGCATATTCCTGGGGTGGGATAGGCATGTGGGAAATGAGATTCCATGAAAAGTGGGTGTAAGTAGGCTCCTTGGAGAGAATCCTTCCAGTTGCACAATGCAGTTCCTATAGCCTCAGCCTAGATCTAGGATTCCTTTGCCCTGGGTGGAGTTTAGTCCCATCTCGGGAATGACCCACTGCTGAGCGTGATGAGCAGCAAGATCTAAGGCTAGTAGGTTCGTGGAAGGTCTGCACGTAGTTGGTGGTCTTCTATTAAAAGATAAAGACCACTTTTATGTTCATTTACATGTTGTGTATTTATAGATGTGTTATAATTGTTGGCCCTTGACCAAGTTTTCAGAGATACTTGGTCATATTTGACCGTTTTTGGGACTTCGATGCCCTATCGAAGGAAGCGCACAAGACAAAGAAGAGATCATGGGATCTCAGCCCACTTTGGGTCATTTTTGGGTTTTTGGGAATATGTAACGGGAAAGAGATGTTGGCCCATGGGTTTACCCATGTTTAGTCCCACTTTTGTAATGTATAAATAAGTAGCTAGGCGATGTAAGTATGGGGGGAATTTATGAGCTAAGTGCTAGAGTGAATTGTAAGTGCTTTGTGCATGACTTTGAAAGGAATACAGATCTAAGTGCAACTTGTTGTAAGACATTGTAGAGGGCTTTGTGCTGTAGTGCAAGGAAGAAGGATCTAGCGAGCTACACAGATCGTCTGTCCTATGTGGAGTGGGGTTTTGATAGCTTTGTGTTGTAACCTGATTGACTGAAACTAATAATGAAGAAGAGTTGGTGGACGTAGCCCTAGGGTGGGGATGAACCACGTAAATACTATGTGTTATGCTTTGTGCTTATTCTTAGATGTTTTGTATTGCTAAGTGCTTATATTAGATTAGATAGATCTATTCTTTCTTTGTGCTTCTGAGATGTGAATGAATGTTAGATCTGATATATATGAAGATGCTTAGTGCTGATCTACTGGATTTGATATGTTTTAATCTTGCGAAGTGATGAAATCTTAGATCTAAGTGAATACTGCGATGCTCTGTACTTTCTGCGAAGTATAATAAGGAATGTATATTGATGAATGACCCATGTTGAGTGCTTGCTAAGTGTTGTAATCACAGAGTTGTGTCCCAGCTAAGGTTGCAGACGCTTGAGTCTTGCAACCACCCTTGCATCTACCTCGGGTGAGACTTCATCTACTTCGTAGGTGTTGCCGAAAGGGCCGGTAGTTAGGGTTTTGTTGGTGCGTTGTTGTAGCGTTGAACCTTGGGTCCGCCCCTGTGCCAACAAATGGTTTCGTTGTCAGGACTTGAAATTGTGATTGCTGGGAACTGAGAAAGAAAAGATTCGTGCAAAGATTCGATCTAGAAACCATGAAAGCTTTGTGCGTAGATCTGTTTCCCTAATGAACAGATTTTCATTCGACCCGTGAAGCTTTATGCTAAAAAGAGAAGGCCATATATGAAGAAAAGAAGCAAGATCTGAACACTTTGTGCTCTAAGAAAGGTAAAAGTAGAAGTTTCCAAGGAAAAAAAAAGGTCAGACCTGCAGAAAAGAGGTAAGACCTATAAGCTCAGTGCTCCAATAAAGGTAAGAATAGTTAAAATTTCTTAGATCTGAAAGATTTGTGCTATGTAGAAGTAAGATAAGTGGAAATTTTGTTTCTAAAAGCATGGATCTAGGTATGATTGATAGATTATGTGCTAGCTTGAAAACTAGGGCACTGATAGATAAAAGGAAGTTTGATATGAATAGATATGATAAGAATAATGATAGATATGTTATACCTATGCATAGAAAGAATGTTTGGACTAACAAGTGGATGCAGGATCCTCGAAAGAATTTTTTGTTGGATTACTGAGAGGGGGGGTGAATCAGTAATAGAGCAATTTAACCATATAATCCAAGTGTTATATCAATGAAGCATTATTATCCAATAACTGTAGAGTAAATAAGCAACGAACAAATGAACAATCATACACATACACAGTACACCAGTGTTTTACGTGGAAACCCAAATCGGGAGAAAACCACGGAATGATTTTTCTTATATGTCTTGAAGAATTGCATTCATTGGAAGCACCAGCATTCATTGGAAGCACCAACTTCCTTTGTTTTCCAACTGCAACTGGAAGGAGGCTCCAACCCCCTAGTTTCTCAGGCTACAACCTGAGGGAAGCTCCAACTCCCCAATTCTCTG
>JZKD02S1219868.1:0-12449 GCA_000966675.3 Picea glauca | reverse complement strand
GGTATTATGATAAAAATATGAAAGATTACTTTGAAATTAAACTGGGCATTTACTTGTCTTAGACTTTCATAACAAGGCATTTACTTTCTTGGACGAGGAAGGGAACCCAAGAACAGTCCAAGGAATTCCTAGGGAAGTTATCGTCCGAGAGATCCCATAAATGCAGTTGAAGAAGTGTTATAGGAAGGGTTGCCAAATATTTGCAGCCCATATGGAAGAAGCACCTAAGGATAAGGTGCCAAATCTGAAGGATCATTCAGTCCTGAAATATTTTGAAGATGTGTTTAAGGAGATACCAGGACTACCCCCAAAGAGAGATGTCGATTTCTCTATAAATTTGATGCCTGGAGCAACTCTAGTATCAAAGACTCCTTACAGAAGGAGTACACCAGAGCTTAAGGAGTTGCAAATGCAACTTGAAGAGATTTTGAGGAAGGGGTATATACACCCAAGTGTGTCACCTTGGGGTTCCCCAATCTTGTTCGTGAATAATAAATATGGGACATTGATATTGTGCATCGGTTTCAGACAATTGAACAAGGTAACCATAAAGAACAAGTATCCTTTGCCAAGAATCAATGATCTCTTTGATCGGGTAAAAGATGCAAGGATATTCTCAAAGATTGATATCAGGTAAAGATATCGTCAAGTAAGTATTAGAGATGAAGACATTAGCAAGACCTCCTTTAGGACAAGGTATGGTCATTACAAATTCACAGTGGTGGCATTTGGGTTATCAAATGCACCAATTGTTTTTATGTGCTTGATGAATGGTGTTTTCCGGGAATACTTAGACAAGTTTGTCATTGTCTTTTTGGATGACATTCTTGTGTATTCCAAGTCAGAAGAAGACCATGATCATCATTTCAGGATGGTGTTACAAGTGTTAAAGGAGCACCAACTATATGCCAAATTGAGCAAGTGCTCAATTTATCAAAACATAATTCACTATTTGGAGAATATCATATTCGAAGAAGGGATAGGAGTGGACCCTGAAAAGATTGAGGCCATTAAAGGGTGGAAAACACTTAAGAATGTGACATAATTCAGATCCTTCATGGGTCTATCTGGATACTACAAAATTTTCATTGCGGGGTTTTTGAGAATTGCTCACCCAATCACTTCCTTGCAAAGGAAGGGAGTGAAGTTTCAATGGACAACAGAATGTGAAAAGAGCTTCCAATAATTGAAGAAACTGTTAAACAGTTCTCCAATTCTGAGGATTGTTGATCAGAATGAAGATCTCGTGGTTTGCATAGATTCATGCAAAGAAGGAATTGGTGGAGTCCTCAGCCATAACGGATTTGTGGTATGTTTTGAATCCAGAAAATTGAAAGAACATGAAAGGCTCTATGTCACTCATGATTTGGAGTTGGCAGCCATAGTGCATTCCTTGAAGAATTGGAGGCACCACCTCATGGGAAATAGGTTTGAGTTGAGGACAAACCATAATGGTCTGAAATAATTGTTTGATCAACCAACTTTAAATGCTAGGAAGAGCATATGGTTGGAAGTCCTCTATGAGTATGACTTTGATATTAAGCACATCAAAGGAAAGGAGAACAAAGTGGTTGATGCAATCAGCAGGAGAGTGCATGAACTGCATGCTACAACCATTATCATGTATCAAACTGATCTCAAAGGAAGAATTTCTGAGGTTGCAAAAACATATTTGCAGTACATGGAATTGGTAACAAAATTGCAGCAAGGTAAAATGCAACATAAAGTTGAATATTATGAATTGGGGAATGATGGAATTCTCATGTACAAGAACATAATTTATGTACTCAATTCTCTTGAATTGAGAAGTATGATTTTAAAAAAGATGCATAAGGTACCTTATGTTAGGAACCCGAGATATCAGAAAATAGTTTCAACAGTCAAAAGACACTATTATTGGCCAGGCATGAAGAAGGATATTGTTGAATACATAGCTAAATGCTTGGAGTGTCAAAGGGTAAAGGCTGAGAAAAGACACCCAATAGGTTTTCCGAAGCCATTACCCATTCCTAAGTGGAAGTGGGAAGTGGTGACAATGTATTTCATCACCAAATTACCTAGAACAAGCAAGCAACATGATGCTATCATGGTGGTGGTGGACAAGATTACCAAAGCTTCCCATTTCATTCCTATGAAGGTTACTCACAAGGAAACCAATCTTGTTGATATCTATATGAGGGAAGTAGCACACTTGCATGGAATACCCAAGACAATTGTATCTGACAGAGACCCAAATTTTACCTCAAAGTTATGGAAGGGGTTATTCAAAGGGTTCGAAACAAATCTAAACTTCAGCATAACATGTCACCCAGATTCTGATGGGAAAATAGAAAGGGTGAAAAAAGTGATAGAGGATATGATAAGGATGTATGTGATGGACAAACCATCTAAATGGGAAGATTATCTACACTTGGTAGAAGTTTCCTACAACAATGGGTACCAAGCATCAATTGAGATGAACCCATTTGAGGCACTTTATGGCAGAAAGTGCAACACCCCAATAAGTTGGGACAACCCAGTTGATAGAGTAGTGATTGGGCCAGAGTTGCTCAGAGAAATGGAAGAGAAAATGCTAAAGATTAAGCATAATTTAAAGGCTACCCAAGACATGAATAAAATCGATGCTGACAAGGGCATAACTCACAGGTTAAAGCGGGTGATCATGTTTTCTTGAAGGTGAAGGCCAACAAAAGTTCCCTGAAGTTGGGAAATTGTTCCAAGTTGGCAGCCAGATATTGTGGGTCGCTTGAAATACTAGAGAGGATTGGACCATTAGCTTACATTCTTGCATTACCTGCATCTATGTCTATACATAATGTATTCCATGTATCATTTCTTAAGAAATATATACCTGATTATAATCATGTTATTGATTGGAATGCGATTCAGGTGGAGCAAGAGAGCGCTTTTCAAGTGCATCCGATACACATTATGGACCGGAAAATCAAACAACTCTGAAATCGAGCCATAGGGCTTGTAAAGGTCCAATGGACCTGGGACGGTCCTGAGGACACAATCTGGGAGCATGAAGATGCTATGCGGGAAGAATACCCACATCTTTTTGAATATTTTTGAAAATCTTGTTGATGTTATGTAAATGAGTTGCACTGAGGACAGTGCAAAAATAAGGGGAGTGGATTGTAATACCCCAAGGCCAATCCCATGATGAATTGTAATGATGTTTAATGATGTTTATAGGCTGGTGAGACAAGTATTTATAAGTTGGGAGGCTTATGTGTTTAATACGTTGGAGAGCCTAGATGCTAAAGCCAATGAGCCTATTTTTGTATATGTAATTGTGCAGATTATTAATAAAATACATCATTGCGTGTAGACCAACCACGAAGAAAGAGTTATGGGGGACTAAGCTCCACTAGGAAGGGAAATGGGGATGAGAGGATAGGAAGAAGGGGCTAAGCTTGAGGGCTTAACCCAAGGGAATATTATAATGTATTTCCTCAATTACTAAAGTTTGGGAAATAAACCCAGTTATCCTAAGTTCCTTTGGGGAGAGGAACATAAATCCAAATGGAGAGGAGTGATCTCTTGGAGAGCAAAGTGTCATCCAGGACACATGCAATTTATGTGGGGAAGTTCCATCATTGTGGGGGTTCGTTCTTACCATTTTGCCATTCTTACCATTGCTTGCCATATTTTCCTCACGATTCGCTCATGATTCTTTCCATCCCTTGTCCAGTTCACACACTGAACATACACACATCCAGAGCCATTTCTACCATTGTTGAACCTATACCATCGTGAACCTCTATATTTGTTGATCCATTCCTTTCCTTACCCATTTTTTCTATTGTGGTTTGAAGAGGCGTGTTTTCAGGCCTATAAGAAACTTTCTCCAGGCGAGAGAGGTTGTTGGGGAAGTGATTTCTCCTGGAGGGAGTCTAGCAGTAGCTACAGAGCTCTGACAATTCATGATCTGACTTGTTGCTGAAGCCCCGGAAGGGAAGTGGAAAAGCCGATGGACTGTGGAACAATGAAGGTGTATATTCTCGGGGTGGGCCAAGGATGTGGGGAATGAGAGTCTGTGAGCAGTGGGTGTAAGTAGGCTCATTGGAGGGAATCCTTCCTGTTGCATTGTGTAGCTTTTCATAGCCTCAACATAGCCTAGGATTTTCTTGCCCTAAGTAGATTTTAGTCCCAACTCGGGGCTGACCCACTGTTGATATCTTGGAGTAGCGTGGTCTAAGGCTGGGAGGTTCATGGAAGGTATGCACGCAGTCGTTGGTCTTCTCATAAAAAGATAAGTACCAATTCTATGTTAATTGTATGTTGTGTATCTTGTACATGTGTTATAATGTTATCAAAATTGCCTGTATATATTGCATGTATGTGTTTATTGTCGCTTCCACATGAATAGGTGTATGAGCATAATGTTTATGTTTGTTTAAATTGCATTAGATATATATGTATATCAGAGAATGAAATTTTCCAAGTGGAATTGCCCGGCATGGGTGGTTGGGTATGTTACAATCTGGTTTTTCAGAGAAGTTTGGTTTCGAAGTAGTGGCACGTCCACAGCCAGGGTGACCGGGGGACATTACACCGATCGTTTCCTTCCTGTTTGATGTGCTTCAGTTGGCCAAGGTTCTTCATCAAAGACATGACCAAAAGTAAGAGAATGTGGAATGCCTCTGGCATTTGATTAGTCTGCTTCGCCCGGAGATGGAAAAGAGGCAAGTAAACTTGTTAGTTTCTTGTATATGTTTATAGAGCTTATTAAAGATGAGAAATCCATACAAGAACTATAAAATTTGGTCAGACAGTATAAGATAGGAAGGGTAGATCCTTTACTGAATAAATCAGTACATCAACTATCCAAGAAGAGAAGGACAAACAAGGAACTACACCTGAATACTCATATTGGAGAGTATGATATAGACTATGTGGTCCTCGACTTAGGGTCGAAGGTCAATGTCATGATGAAGCAAACCTGGGCACTGATGGGAAAACCTAAGTTGATCTATGCCCCTATCAGACTTAGGATGGCTAATCAACAAGTTGTAAGCCCATTTGGAAGATTGGAATATGTCCCTGTGGACATTGACGGAGTGAGGACGTTTGCAGACTTCGAGGTAATTGAGATAGTTGATGATAGTTGCCCTTACCCTGCGCTGTTAGGAATTGATTAGGCTTTCAATAATTCCACTGTGGTTGATTTAAAGAAAAGATGAATGGTTTGTGTAATGACCTAGTTTCATGTAAGATATGAATGTAATTTTGGTGCTACATAGTATAGGCAAAGGTGGTTAATGCATAAGGACGAATTGTAAATATTAGCTCAGGAAAACCCTTCTGGGTATTTTGTATGAAGATAGCAGAGACCCATGACTCTAAATGTGTCGATAAGACACTAAAATGTATATTTTGATTTCTCCTATAAAAGATTGAACAAATTAATTTTATTCATGTAACAAAATGTTTGAAAATAGATTAGGTAATAGGACACTTATGAGAGGTAAAATTGAGGATTTTTTTATTATTATTTATGATCAATTATTAATAAAATATATATACGATGAAATAGGGGAGAATATATATAAATTATTAATTTAGAGAGAAGGGGAGGGAAGGAGGATGGTAAATTATATTAGTGACAAAGCTTGTGGATAAGATGTCATCGAGAGTGGTTAAGTTTATAGCCATCTTCACAATTAAATTTGTTAGGTTGCTTTTTAATTTATAGGGTTTATCTAATGATTTGAGTTGAGTAGTAGCGGGCATAATACTTTGGTGTGATCAAAGTAAATAAGATGCTTGGTGTTTATGGGAGTGCTTTGCAATCACTGATTTGATAAATCAACTATGTGTTCTTTGAGACGACTTTGGATATGGCGGCTGGTTTGACCAATGTAGGATTTTCCACAAGAATAACGAATTTGGTAAACACCTTGACAAAGCATCCAATTAACTTTATCTTTGATGCTTTTGAATAATTGTTTGAGTGTTTTGTGAGGTTTAAAGAAGGTTTTGATATTCTTTTTAACTAATATTTTGGAAATTTTATTCGTAATCATGAATGTAAGGAAGACAAATTTGAGCTCATGATACAGAAAATGATGGATTATCATTTTGATTTTTAAGAGGGAAACATAATGAATACTTAGTTGATTTGGGAAATAAAATAACCATTAACTTGGAGAGCTTTAATAATGTGGGTTATTTCTTTGTTAAGATGTTAAAAAACAAAAATTCAAACAACTATATATACAAGAGTTTTTAAAACAACATATTTTTATAACTAAGACATAATTAAAATTCATGAATTCATCCCAATGTGAAAATCTACATACTCAACTATGCTCGTGAAGAGTAATAATAACTTTGTTAATATCTTATACCAATGGGACTAATAATATCTTGTAAAGTTCTTATAAATGATATAAAGTGACTAATGAGTGTTGCTTATTTAAAATCTTTTATGCTATTATAAGAGTGCTCCTCTTATGTTTTAGTGCAGGTTACTATAATGGTGGCAGGTTACAGTAAGACGGAAGGGGAAGGAACAGTTAAAGAGTTGGGTAGATCCAGATTTTCCAATAATGGTGGTAGGCTACAATAATTGGCAATAGAACATAGAAGATTACCTATTTAATGGAAGCATAGGCCATAGCTTAAATGAGTCTGGAAGATGAGGTGTTATGGAGGAAAACTTGCCTCTTTGTCTCAGATGAGGAGTTAAGAAATACGGCTGGAATTGTCAAGGGTGGGTCAAATGATGCGGTTATTATCAAGGACAAACATGTTGATGGGTTTGAGCCAGTCCTTGGAATGAGTGTTGGGGTGCATCTTAAGGAAAATGAGGTTTCATCCAAATGGCTTACGATCTAGCGTCTTGGGAGGGAGACAACATACTGATCAACCGAGTGGTTGTGTAGTAGTACATGGCTTCAAGACTAGAAGTGATCCATGTCTTTCTTCTCTTTCACTACAGATAAAGACAAGAGGCGAACCTTCACTTCTAGCTGAGAAAGGAGCCTCATAAGGTGACACTGGTGGTGTAGTGAAGCCAAATGGTGAAACTACACAGGATAAACCTGATGACCATTGTGCAATTCAAAGGGCTAGTCAATGGGATTAGAAAGTGAAGAAGCCTTGGAAACTGAAGAAGGGTAGGCACAAAATGGTGCTAGGAGGGGATGTTGGTCTGAAGGAATCGTGCAATCTAGCCATGTGTGTGTTAGTTGGAGGGTTTACTTATAGAGTGATGTGCCAATAGGGTATTACTGGTTGGGTGGCGAACATATGGTCTCTGTTGCTTAGGTATGCCCTGGAGAGGATGACTCTAACTAGGGGGTGGTATTGTTTCATTTTCAAATCACCAGAAGATTCCATGAAAGTTTTACATAACACCTGGGTATTAAATGGAGGTAGTCTCATGTTGAAAATATGGAGAGTGGGTTTTGACCCTGTGTCAAAGTATTTCCAATACAGATGCATTTGGGTGCTCTTACTTGGCTTGTTGACATAGTTATGCAATGAGGGCGCCTTTGCAGCCATAGGGAATGAACTCGGGCATTTTTTATTTCTTGAAGATTCTATCCTCAAGGGAGATGATAGGAGAATGGGGAAAATACTGGTTGAACTGGACGTTCACAATGGGTTATTGGAAGCACTTGATATTGAGTGGAGAGGAAAGATTTACAGCCAAAAACTTGACTATTTGTGCCTTTCGTTCTGTTGTACTTTCTCCAGAAGAAATGAACACTTGCGTAAAGACTATCAAGGGATAATCTCAAATGAATAATCTGAGTCGTCAATGCTCAGGAAGGCAACTTACAGTGACTCTGCGGTGGAGGACCCTTCTTGGAGTGGGGAAGGTTCTTCGTTAGAGGAGGAAGTAATGAACACGATTGTGATTGACTCTAACTTAGGTAAGCTAAAACTCCTCTGCCCCCTCCTTTTCTCCACTTTGTCTGCCTCTGAGATTTTTTGTTTAAATCTTTCCTTGGCCTCTCCCAAAGTGGATATTTCTGCAAATACAACTCCTGAGAGCCCTATTAGGGAGTTGGAGAGGGAGGGTGACAATATTGTTCTTGTTGGAAGCATGGTATTGGTTGTTTCTGACCAGTCTAATAATACTCCTCGAGACTGTATTGGAGATTTGAGGGTTCTCCCTGTTGTGGATGGGTTGGGCAGTGAGATGTTGGGGGGGTTGGAGTTGGATTCTGGAGAGAGCTCCTTGGGGGCATTAATGGAGACTTTGGTTCCATCATACTGAGACATAGTTATAAAGAAGCCCTTAATTGTTTAAGAAGGGCACTCAGAGGTCATTTGTGGGAAGGAAGTAAAGTATTCTAGGGAAGATGGGCCTGAGATGATATTCCCAGGTAGATACTCAAAGAAGGATCTCTGGACGAGTGGTCTGGGGATAGATGTTTCATCCATAAAGATGAAAAGTGCCTCCAAAAAAGATTTGGATAGCAGAGGGGACTCAGAAAAACAAGGCAGTAACATCACTAATCATAGGGCTCTTAGAGGACTCAAACCCCTAGCCATGGCTAAATAATGAAACTCCTTTCTCTAAATCTAAGGGGAGTTGGAGGGGCTCCAAAATGTGTCTCCCTCCAAAGATTATTGTCCTGTATTTTGTTGGATATTCTATTTTTGCAAGAAACCATGGTGGAAGAAGCGAAAGCAAGGACCTTACTATCAAAACTATTGCCTAGTTGGTATTGTTATGCCATAGACTTTGTGGGTCTGTCTGGGGGCTTATGTGTGGCCTAAAACCTGGCCAGGGTTGTTCTTTCTCCCTTTGTAACATATGCAGGTATTCTCCTTCAGGGAAATATTATTGAGGGCAACCAAACGATCTCCTTTTACAATTGTTATGGCCCTTGCACAGATAGAAAACATTTCTGAGATATTGTGGTCAATAGTGGCTTATTAGCCACAAAAACCTTATCCTTGCACGTAACCTAAAATTTACAGTGTCCGCTAGTGAAGTGTGGGGCTCCAAAGCAAGACTAGACCCTATGGCTGAGTATTTTAAAGGAATCTTCCAAGACTATGGGTTGGTTGATATCGTTCCTATTGATTATGTTCCTACATGGTGCAATGGAAGAGGAGGGTCAGAGGGGATAGCCAAAGGACTGGATAGAGTGTTTATGTTGAAAGATCTCATCTCTTCGGTAGGGAGGTACAAATACTAGGTTGTTTATCCTTATATATCTGATCATGCTCTGATTGTGTTGCAGTTTGATGATGGTCAATGACATATAGCTTATCCTTTCAAACTAAACCCAACCTGGTCGGAAGAGAAGGGTTTTAGTGATTTAGTTTCTTCAGTGTGGATGTCCACAGAGTTTGATTCAGAACCTTCAACGATGAGAAGATTGGTGTGGAAACTGAAAGCTCTAAAACACAAAGTGATTGGTTGGGAGAAATTCCAAAAGAAGCTGAGACTCCTGGAGTTAGAATCTGCAGAGGATGACTTAGAGAAGTCATGCAAGTCTAAAGCCAGTGGGAGGGCATCTGTGGATGTTGACATCTATATCAAAGAGCTGGAAGATAAAAGGCAGAATTATCTCTTAGCTGAAGAAGAAACGTGGAGACAAAAGAGCAGGGCCATTTGGCTACAGTAGGGAGATCAGAATACAATTTTTTTTCACCTTTATGCTAGTCACAGAAAAAACCAAAATGCAATATGGGAGATGAAGGATGACTTTGGCATTAGTCATACTGGGTAGGAAGATATTGAGACTGAAGTTGTGAGACACTTCAAAGCTTTCTACGTCGATTCTGGGTAGAACACCATTGTTGATCAGGTGAAAGTAGTGCAATATTATCCTAGCTTTTTCTTTGACAGAGATGTTCAGGAGCTTGAGAAACCCAATTATTTAGAAGAAATTAAACTTGTACTAAAGAGTTTTGCCAAGGACAAGAGCCCTGGACCAGACGGTTGGACGGTGGAATTTTTTCTCATGTTCTTCGATTTGATTGGGAATGATGTTTTGGAAGTAGTGGAGGAGTCAAGGACATCCAGATCAATGGTAAGTTCAGTAAACTCGACCTTTATAGCACTCATACCTAAGGTGGATAATCCTTCTAGCTTTGGGGACTTTAGGATTATTGCCCTTTGCAATCTTCCATACAAAATCATTGCAAAGATCATAGCGATCAGATTGAAATCGTATCTTTCTAAGTCCTTATCATTGGAGCAATTTGGTTTCTTAAAGGGAAGGTAGATATTGGGTGTTGTAGGAGTAGCACAAGAATGTTTACACAACATAAAATCCAAAAAATTGAAAGCCTTAGTATTAAAACTGGTTCTCCAGAAGGCTTATGATTGTGTTAATTGGGATTTCCTCAGGATAGTCCTATTAAAGACTGGTATTGGACTAGTGCTAACAAACTGGATCATGAGCTATGTAAATACATCATCCTTTGCGATTTTGGTTAATGGCAGGCGTACCTCATTTTTCGAAAGTGGTTGGTGGCTAAGACAAGTTTTCCCTTTATCACCTTTACTTTTTATTCTAGTTATGGAGGGTCTCAATTTAATGCTCAAGTAGGGGCAAGTAGATGGTAAACTCTCAAGGGTTAAGACTTCAAGACTCCTTAAGATAATTCTCTTACTATTCATGGATGATGTCTTAATCATGACCAAAGCCCTGGTTTCCGACTGGGAGGTGATAGATTCAATTATGTCCTTATTTTGTAGAGCGTCGGGTCTAGTTATAAATCCCCTCAAATCTTCCTTACATCATTCTAGTCTTGAGGATTATGAAATCAATGTTTTCAAAGCTATTTTTCCCTTTAAATTTGTTGACTTGGACACATGTTTTCGTTACCTTGGCTTTTACCTCAAGCCTGCAAATTATCGTGTAGAGGACTGGCAATGGCTTCTACAAAAAATTGAAAGAAGGATCAAGATTTGGTGTCATCGTTGGTTGTCTTTGGGTGGGAGGTACGTTCTTATCAAAGTGGTTTTAAAGAGTTTACCTGTGTCCTAGCTGGCGTTTGCAAATATTCTAATTTTTGTTCTCTCTGAGATTAAACAATTGATGTTCAAGTTTTTGTGGTCGGGCCATGGGGATTTTGAACAAATTCATCTTTGTAAATGGGAGGATCTTGTAAAGCCAAAAGCTTATAGTGGTTGGGGTTTTAAGCACCCGATCTGGTTCAGTAGAGCACTGGCTGCCAACACTCTATGGTGATGTTTGATGAAGGATGGACTCTGGCAGAGGGTGATAATGGACAAGTATATTCCTTCATCTTCGGTGGTGTCTTGGCTCAGAAGACCCTCTGTGAGTTCTCACAAAGTCTCCAACACCTGGAGATGTCTACTCATATCTTTTAATGTGGTGGCACATTAGATTGCTTGGAAGCCAAAATCTGGAATGACCATTTGACTTGGAGAAGACTCGATTCTTGGGTTGGGTAAGAAGTCTTATTTATCTAGCAGTCTCATAGAATCTCTCAGGATGAGGGGCTGCCACTTTCTTTATCAAATGGCAGACTTGGGAAGGCAAGGTGTTATCATGACACATTGGAAATGAACATTAGAGATGTCTTGGTCAGTTCATAAGTAACAAAATGAGATTGTTTTTGCAGAGCCTTTGAAGATTAAGGTATTTTTTTGTCAGATTCTTTGGACGAGTTAGTTTGTACAAGGAGTAGTTCCTCGAGTGTCATCACAACAAAAAATTCCTATGATGCCATAGCATCGAAGATATGGTCTTGTAGTGACAAATGGTGGCACAACTCTTTATGGAAGTGGAATTTGGCTCAAAAGCTCAAACTCTTCACATGGCTCCTCATGGAGAACATGATCCTCACATGGGAGAACTTGTAAAGAAGAGGGCGTCAGGGTCCGGGCATTTGTGTTCTCTATCATCAAGATTCTGAATCGACCCTTCACTTGATGATACATTGCAGATTTGCTCAACAAGTATGGACAAAGATGCTAGCAGCACATAAGATAAACTTTGGTTGGAATGGTTGGAATATGCAAAATCTATTTAAAGATTGGTTTCTTAGGCTTTCACTTTGGCACATGATGCCCTCCATTATTTGCTGACAAATCTGGTTGGAAAGAAACTCTACATTATTTGAGGAAGGTCAAGCATCTACAGCCTCAGTGATCCATAGGATCATGGGCTAGTTAGGGAGAACAAAGGAGATAAAACAACCTCCTATTAAATCCAAAAATCATCCTATGATATTAAATTGAAGACCAACATGCTGGTTTGATGGGGCTACACAAAGAGGAGGATAGATTTGCGGAGGGGGGGGGGGGTTATCAGGGTAAATAGCCATACAAAGTACATCCATGTTGAACTGTGGTCTTGGCACAAACACCAGAGCATAAATTTTGGGAGTGTGGGCACTGTTATCCTTGGCTATCAACTTGCATATTTATGATCTTCAGGTGGTTGGAGACTCGAAGATTATAATAGACTAGCTGAATAAAAAATGTGACCTCCAGGTTA
>JZKD02S1219846.1:0-12449 GCA_000966675.3 Picea glauca | reverse complement strand
TATATTTATATAATATATTATTAAATGTTAAAATAAAATTAAAAATAAATTATTTTAGCATAATAATGATTAATAATATTTATTCACTTCAACTTTAATATGTAAAACTTAAGGAAAAAGTACCTATAATTTTTAATATGTAAAACTTAAGGAAAAAGTACCTATAAAAATTATATTTTAACATAGTAATGATGATTAATATTTATTCACTTCAAGTTTAATATGTGAAACTTAAGGAAAAAGTACTTATAACAATTATAAAAAAAAAAACATTAACAAATTTAAAATAATTACCCATTAATAAAAACTTATCACATATAAATATTTAAATAACTAATACAATGACTTATGACAAACTAATGAAAAGTAATACCATCAGATCATTCACATTTAGATTATGGGAAGATTTGACACATAATGGTACAATAGATTGTGCATTTGACTACGATCATGGTCTTCACCTCGGTGTGTTGTTTAGCTACATCTTATATTAAAGGGATAAAATTCTTTTGTCCATTGTGTTGCATCACCTTTCACTTCTAATTGACTCTCATAGATATATGAATTATAACCAACATACCTTGTCATGTCCTGGGAAAATTGTAACATCAAAGTTGGGATTAGGTATTTATGATAATGTAAAATAGGAGTTTGTGTTTTATTTTATAGTGTAGATTGTTATGGGCAAATGGGAACATTAAAGTTGGGATTAGGTATTTATGATAATGTAAAAAAAGGAGTTTGTGTTTTATTTTATAAGGTAGAGTTATTATTGAAGTATGAGTTCATTTTCAAATAAAACACATGGATATCATTCCTATCCCTATATGTAAATGATTGTCACTAACACATAGATTTCAATAAAACCTCACTTTAATATATTTAAGTTTTAAAGAGTTATCCAAGAACTTTATTTGGTTGTGGTTTATTAATTCAAATGGGGCGCCACTAAGATGATGATATAGGTTCAAATTCTTAGCGAACATAAAACCTTAGAAATTAAATTCTTGACCAAGTTTGACAGTGTTTCATATACAACATTATTGAAAATTATATATTATACAAACCTCCACATATCATTGATAGAAAATCTTATATATTAAAAAAAACATCAACATTCATGTATAAAAACCCTATAAGAAATCATATAAACTTCAATTACAATTTTCTCTATAAATACAGAGCACTCACCACTGCATGCTTGTTTAGGTGGTGAACATCGAATGCATATGTGGATGAATCCTTCTTGAACAATTATCTAAAGAGGAGATTGGAATCCCTTTTCACATCATTCCCTACCACCATCATTGCAATCTCTCCACCCCAAGATGATGATAAGATCTACCCAAAGGATTTTAGAAGTAGGTCATAGAGATCATATGGAGACGAATAAAATTACCATATATTTTAAAATTAAATAGTGCAAAGCAATGGAGATCAATTGCACCCATTTTCAACTACCAAACCCCTAATGTTTAGTACATTACAACAGTAAGATTCTAGAGTTAAACGATTCCAGTGCCATTTTATCATTGAAATCTAAAAACACCAATAAGAGGTCATGCCAAACCTTTGGTTCTTGAATTGAGAACTCCAACAAGACAAGAGTGATATGAAGTAAAGCAAGGTGACATTCTTAACCCACTTTTCTCTATCAAAGAGCACAAGGCATCAAGCCATAGCTGCACACGATCATTGTAGGAGTAAGCTAATATTGTAGTAAATGGACCCTCTTTCCAATAAAAAATATGGTAAGAATCTGGTAGAAATTTCAAGCATGAGCATACTTCTACCATGATACAAGGCCCATTCATGGTGCAACAATGCCTTTAGGGGTTTTCCCAATTCTAAATCAACCTAGATTGTAAAAAAACTGATCAAAGTTTTCGATCAATGAGAACTCTAATTTTTTGTATCAATGGATTCCAACAACTAGAGGGAAGTTTGCTACAAGATTAAACAACTCCATCATTGTATATTTGGCTATCATGAATCTGAGGCAACTGCTAGAGTGATCTAACATGTATGAAGCACCAAATTCATTTTAGATAATGATTATCGATTTAATTGGCGCAAAAAACTAAATGTGGGAAGCAATTAAGGATATCAAATTTCAATGGTCAACCCTTTTCGAGAAATATGAGAACCTTGTTTATACACCTTCGATGTAATTAATCACAAAGTATACAACTTACATTGTATTATGTATTAAGCCTTATGAAAATGAGTCATATTTTTTTCTTTTTGGACATGCATGGATTTACTTAAATTGAAATCTTGCTTAAGCATTCAACACTCTCTCAATTAAGAGTTGAATTCATGTAATTATCAATCAAGAGGTAAATTCATTTCTTGGTAGAGAAAGTTAGTTGACTTTAACTCTCGAATCAAAATTAATATTATGTCTCCAAAAACTCTTGGTGGAGATATTGTTTTCTCACTCTTTTAATATAGTGTTGAGCTCTAGACTAAAAACCCATGAGAAACAAACTATTGTGTCACATGCCTACCCATGTGAATTGCTTTCTCACACAACCCTCTAATGGAAACACCAATTGTAACCACATTCACACATAATTTCTTTGAATAATGTTTTTAATTATAAGTTTTTTAAAATATTATTTTGAAAAAAAAAACTATAATAATTGTAAAAAATTCAATATAAAAAAAATAAATTGCTACAATTTTTTTCTCAATCCTCCAATAACATTCAAATAGTTACAAAAACTTGCAAAGTTATTCAAATAATTAAAAAAACCTTCAAAGTTGCAATCAATCAAGATTTAAGTTCAAAACTGTCTCAAAATTTCAAAAACATTCAAAATTCAAAGAAGTAAAGAAACCCTAAAGATGGCAAACAATATTTACATTCAAAATATCCTCAATCTTCCGGAAACATCAAAACGTTAAATAAATCTTCAAAATTGCAATCTAGGCTTATGTTTTTTTTTATATTTTAATTTTTTTATAAATTTAACTTTGAATTATCATTAAAAAAATCCCATATGTAACAAGTCCAAATGTTATTTCCTCCTAAAGTATGAGGTAAACTTGTTTCTAGTTAGTATATGATTACTCAACTAAAATCAAAAGTTCAAAAGTTGTGAGGTGGGTGCTTAGGTGGTACAGTTGGCATAATAAACAAACACGTACACTCTTAAAAAAACATCAGAGAGAGAAAACCTTCTGGACCAAAAACATTAGAGAGAGAAAACCTTTTGGACCAAAAACAACAACTCTCCTAATCTATTAGTTTCTCATTATATTTATATTAAAATTCCTTTGATCAAAATTGACCCAATCAAACACTTTGAGAGCCTTTATTTAATTGTTCGGATCTCCACTAATTGATAATAATTACAATATCAAATGTTGAAAATCATAATAATAACAACAGACGACTACATTGATATCAAACAACTATACTACTTCCTATTTCATATCAATTACCCCCATGCTAAGCTAAAAGAATCCTCACTTTATCACAATAATGTGGGAACTGAGTGTGAAACTTATTAATAATGAACCACTTGTCCTAAGTCGGGAGATTACCACATTGTCCCACTAGACAAGATATCTTAGAGCCATGACATAGTGAATGCGCGTGCACTTCCAATGTTGTATCTTCTTACAATGGACTCTAGAAATAATGAATGTCGTGAGTGGGATGTGTGATGGTAACTTCCTCTTCTAGTTGAGGAGGTTTGTACAGCTTCAAATCATTCACAATAATAATTGGATAAATTCCTAGTTGAGCTAGGAGGTCCAATTTGAATGCATTCTATCTCAGTTGTTAAAGAATGGTATAGAGACCATAACAGAAAGATTGGATCCTACGATGTTGTTAGCCTTTAAAGCCTTGTTTGGAAAATGAATCTAGACTTGGTCTCCCACTTGGAACGAAGAGGGAACACTACATCGATCTTATTAGAGTTTATACTTATGTTGTGTGTCAACAAGAGCATGTTGCACATGCGTGTGTATCTTATCGAATGTGTCACATAATGAGTTGCCCATTAACTGTCACTAAAGGATTTGCAATAAAGGGAAAGAAAGAGTTGGTGTGAATGTTGAAGAGATACATTTATGGTCTAAATCAATCGCCAAGGACGTGGTACCAAAATTTCGACACTTACATGCTTGGATTGGAATTTGTGAGAAACAACGCTAATCATTGTGTGTATTCCAAGAAAAAAGGTGGTCGTTTCATTTATGTAGTATTGTATGTTGATGACATGTTGCTGGTTGGAAACATCATAGATTCTATAAAGGAGGTGAAGGCACATCTATCCTCCAAGTTTGACATGAAGGATTTTTATGCCACTATCGTCATTATGGGAATAGAGATTAAGAGAGATCGGGAAGTTAGAAAACTTTGGTTGAATCATAGGAAATACATTGAAACAATCTTAAAATATTTCAACATGCATGAGTGCAAACCGGTCAAGGTACCTATTCCTAGGGATAAAACTAATTGTTGAATAATGTATAAAGACATAGGAAGAAATAGAGGACATGGCACATGTTCCCTATGCTATTTTTGTCGGTATTCTGATGTATGCAGTCGTCTGCACTCGACCAAATATTTCCCATGCAATGGGAGTATTTAGCAGGTACATGTCGACACCTGAGAAAGAGAATTGGATTTTTGTCAAGAGAGTGCTCAAGTACTTGCACGACACAACAGAGTATGTAATATGTTACCAAGGGAAACCTGAAACTAACATGGAAGTGAAAGTACATGGCTTTGTCGATGCCAACTAGGCTGGAGATATTGATTGAAGAAGGTCGACTAGCGAATATGTGTTTAGAATGTTCGGTGGAGAAATCAATTGGATGAGTAAGAGATGGGCAGTAGTAGCCTTGTCACCAATAGAAATTGAATACACGAAAGTCGCCCAACAAGGAAGGAAGCAGTCTAGTTGCATAGATTGTGTTCATGGATTGAGTTTGAACAACAAGCCATAAGGATAAATTGTGACAGCCAAAGTGCAATTTTCTTGGCAAAGAACCCAACTTACCATTCAAAGACGAAGCATATTGATGTGCAATACCATTTTGTGAGAGACATGGTGGAAAACAAAGAAGGAATTGTTAGAGAAGGTAGACACTTTGTAAAAGATTATAGACTCTTTGACCAACTCTATGAGTGCTAAGAATTTCTCTTGGTGTAGAGAGGCAACGAGAATTGTTGCTCTGGGTCAATGAAGAAAATTTTAACTTCTCATGTTTCTACAAATAAGACAAAAAATGGGAGAATGTTGGGCTAGTATATTCTTTGCAGTGGAAATGCAGTCAACCGAATGATTAGTCGAGGATGATCGAATGAATGGTTAAGTCAAGTTGAAGGTTGAAATGATTGACTAGATGGTCGATCAATAGCCGACTAGAAGACCAACTATATGGTCGACAGGTTAGCCAACTAGAGGTCGAAAGGTAGTATATTGGATGGTAGACTCAAAGCCGACTAGCATTTGATTATGGTCGAAACCACCGATAGAATTCTGATAATCATAGGATTGTAGCCAATTATCTTCGTGGATCTATAACCATCTTGGGTGCCATGAATTAGGGTTTTACATGTAGACGATGCCTATAAATATGGCATTATGTAATATTGTTTATGTTACTTGGTAGAGAGAGTCATGAGTCTATAATGGTCATGAAGAGGAAGCCAAAACGGTTGTAGAGTTGTTCTTGTAATTAAGCAAGAGAGTAGGATGATGAATTGGTCTTAGGTGTGGACCAAGGTTAGTCGTGTAACTCTTTATTCGGTGAATGAATAACACAACAAGGAGTCAGTTTCTCTCAAGCATTGATGGTTTTCCTGGTTAAGGTATTCTAAGGTAAATATTTGTGTATTGTGTGTGATTTTCATGGTTTACTCAATTCTATATTATCTCTCGTGTTTGGTTTATATTTCCATTCAAAAGGAAGATCATATGGCCATAATATTCCATGCTTCAATAATTAGCTCCATTTCCTTCAAAACTTGGATCCATATAGGGTTAAATATAAAAGGAATTGGGTTGTGGTTCTATTTCTCTTGCAAAAGAAGATAAATAGACTTATAATTAGGTACCCTGAACAATAGAATTTGAGAGCAGGATTGAATGTTTTCCAATAGAATGCCACTTTGAACTAAAAACCAATCCAATTTGGCTACTATGTTCCCTGAACCTGAGCATTGATTTGTCAGGGTATATCTTCCTTTTTTTTGCTTAATGTTCATAAGGTCCCAATATAAGATCATATATTCTAGTATCTCTATAAATTGACCTCTAACATAGAGTCCCCATGTCTTCGCCTCATGGGAAAGCATCATGTTGAGGTCTCAAGCAAGGATGATATTTTTTCTTGGGAGAGACTCCCCCACTATTCTTATCAAGCTCCAACAATCTTGTTTCTCTATATAATAAGATAGAGTGTAGATATTAAAGAGATATAACCCTCTCTTCGAAGGCTTGTGAATCGTGATAGTTAAAATTAAGTGTTGAGTTACTTGAAATTATATGATTTTGATTTTGGATTGATCCCAAATAGTGCAAGCTCCAAATGAATATCCTACTACATTGAATGCCCTTCCTTGACTATTTTTCCAATTTTTGTTACCTAATTCTAAATTACATATTCTTCTATATTTTTCTCCTAGGGAAGGAGGATCGATGACTTCTCTAATCTGATGATCTCTCATTCTTTTTATTTTCCGGTCACTTCCCAATCCTCTATAATTCTATGAGACTATTTTCAACATGTAACTGTAGTAGTTTTGGATCCACTACCACAAATAGGGTAGACAGAATCCAAGGATGTATGAATTGGGAAGGCATACCTAATCTGGGACTGTAGATGGGACATCAACCTTAGGGTCAAAATCTACAGTCCACTGCAGGGATGATTTTAGGGGCTAAATTTCGCTCATGGGCTAATTTTCCATGGTTTTTCCAAAAACGAGATTCTCTATTTTAAAAATGATTTGCCCAAATTCTATAGGATGAAATTATTTTACCTTAAAAATCGCCAAAATGTTACAAAAACTATATAAAATCCTTAGAAATCTGATTATTTTTAGAAAAATATCGCCAATCATTTATAGTTGGCATATGAAGGATTAGTAAGATTCGCCAAGGTTTCTACATTTTAAAATAAATTTCCATCCTTAAAACCATCCCTGGTCCACTGATTTAGATACATTCTCTTGGACCAATGAAGTATGAGATATTTTGGGAGATGAAATATCTATCTTCTTTCAATTCAAAAAGAAATACATAAAACCCTTGGCCACAAAAATAAGATAGCTTACCTTTGATTCATGGTCGTCCAAATTTTTTACATCAATGGGTCCATGGCCCTAGGAGACAAAAATAGTTCTATGAAGGGTAAAATCATGAAGGTGGGTAACACTTTTGTGAGAATCGGGTCCCCAAAATTCCTAGCGACCTTTTTTCAGTCGAACTACTAATTCTTTCGACCGAAAGTCAAGTGTTATCGACCGAAAAATGTTTCGGCCAAACCTTTAGACATCAAATCGAACGTTACTGTGATGATGCCCTCGATTTTCGTGTACCATATTAGCCGGACGGATTTGTTTCATCCGCTAACATCTTTTCAGCCGAAAGATGTTTCATCCAAAAGACTCTTTCAGCCAAAAAATTATTAGCGGGACGGATTTTTTTTCATCCGATGCCATCTTTTCAGTCGAAAGGTGTTTTAGCTGAAAGAATCTTTCAGCCGAAAAAAAAAATCGTCCAAAAAATGTTTTTGTTTGAAAAAAACTTTCGATCGAAAACGTTTTTATATATCAACCGCACATCGATCAATCCACCATTTTCCGAACTGTTGAGAGTTTGATGCATGAGAGGTTGGCGGTTGCTATTGGTCGCAGTTGGCATTGGTCGCAGTTGCTATTGGGCACGGTTGGTGTAGGTTGTGGTTGTTGTTGGTCGTGGTTGGTGTTGGAGCTAGACTCTCGAATCGTACTCAATTGTTGGAGTTGGACTCTCGAATCGTACTCAACTCTTACTCTTCTTCTTCGTTGTGTAGAGTCATATATTTATATCCATTTCAATACATATCTATTGGTAAATTTTAATTCATATTTGCTAAGTAGAGTGATAGATTCATATCTGCTAATAAATTTCAATTCATATATGTTGGTAAATTTCAATTCATATCTAGTAAATTTGTTGGACTAAGTAGAGTGATAGATTGAGCATTGTTTCAAAATGATTTTCAACCGATACGAGGTATTTATCGTTAAGGTACCTATGTATGTTCTATATGTGATATAATACAGGTTTAATAAGAATATATTCTTTGATTAGGTGATATTATTTCAAATGAAATTCATCACCGATTGGAAAATTTCAAAAATAGTAGGAAACCTAAGCACCTGACTATGGAAACCTAAGCACCTGACCATGGAAACCTAAAACTTCGACACAAGAAAGGGTGATTATTTTTATGATGAGAAATACACCTATATTAGGTTATATATCCTTAATGGAAAAAACTACCTCCTTCCCAAATTTGTGTGTGATTGTTTCTTTTTTATAGAGGTTTGTAGATAGTATGTAAAATGTTCCATATTATTTGACTAGAATAAGAAAAAACATTTTTTTCCACTCCTTTTTACTTTGTGGGGACTATTGTTAGGAGCATATCATATTTAGATAAGATGGCCTAAGGTTTTAGTTCACCCTAAATCCACCTTCACCCTATTCATCAACCTCTTTCATCTAATCCTTGGATTCAATTTGTAAATATAAATATATGAGTTGTTTTTCAACATACAATTTGGCCATTTTTTCAACGTAATCAATGTACCGAAATAATAAGAATGTGTGTCTTTAGTTGGATCGTAGCAAATCTTAACATGGAAGATGATATGTGTTAGAAATCAAGAATAAATGAATAAACATGTCGATGGTAGTTAGATAGAGAACTTGCAATAAGAGTCCAGTCTGGGAGCTGGCATTAGGAATCCAATATATTAGATAGTTGATAGTATTAATTTCAGTTTAATAAATAGAACAAGATCCAATTTTGTGAGAATCTGTTGAGCCTCATACAACCCACTTAAATCATATAATCTTCTAAAATTTTGTAATGCACCTGATTAATAAGAATGGTAGCTGACTCCCATGCCATATGATATGATCAATAGAAAGTTTCATGTTTAAGGGTTGATTGATAGAAGTTAAACTTATCTTCTTTCTTCTTAGTGAGTGGGTTTTTAAAGTCTTCATAACCTATACATATTGATCTTAGATTGTGTGTAACAATGCGAGTTACCCTTTCAAAAAACCTGGCATTTGACCAATCCATACAATTCATATATGCTAAGTAGAGTCATATGTTTGGTAAATTTCAATTCATTTATAGCCATACCTTTGGAGTAAACCTTAAAAGGATTTTTTTATTTGTAGAGTTACTTATTTAGCTTTTCCATTTGTGGTACAATTACATATCAATTTTATTTGTTTTAATTGAAGTTGAAAATCCACTCATTATCATTTTTAATATTAAATAAATTTGACATTTATATTTCACTAGCATCACATTATATAGCAACAATGGTCATTGTTTTCTTTCTTTCTTGTATTCTATTCCATTTCTGCACTGTGATGAAAATTGGCATGCACATCACTATGTTACGATGAGGCAACTTGTCTAACCTTATTCAACCTATCCGGTTTCACAGTGCTTGTTGTCTGTACCTGCGGTGCTTATACCCATATCAAATCAGTGTAATAATAGACTCCATGTTTACAGAGGTTGAAGTTGTATTAAGCAATGGGATTCAATATATGCTTGATTATGGATAATATGTTGCTTACACCTTAATTATAAGTATAAAGCGCTTGTTATACCCTATTAACCAGTAATCATTGTTGTTATGCTTACTTATTACGGAAAGATCCAATCAATACCGATACTAATCATATAAAATGGAATACTAGATAGATGTAAACATGTCATAAATAAGAGTATGATCGTGATTACTTGCACAACATTCCATACAATACATTGGTTTCATTATTACTCTCTACTTCTTGGATAGGTGTATAAGTGTTTCCATAATAATCATATATGTATTATTTTTCTATTACATTAGTTCCATAATAATCATATATGTATTATTTTTCTATTACATAGCTCAACTTATGTGGAATATGTCACTAATTACAGTATGTATTCATTACGTAAACATTGTACTAAGCATTACAATCACTCTAACCCTTCGACTTAATCCCATTGATTACTCTGCTTATCTTGTATCTACCTAATAAATCCCATACTAACCTAAGCTACTGTGAACCCTATTGATATTCCCTATTAAAGCTTATAGGTCTGTAGTAGTTTTTACAAAACAACCAAATCGCACTATGTACATGAACTTAACATAACTCCTTATAATCTTGTTTCCACGTACCTTATTCCTGTAATCATTACTATTAATCAATATGAAAAGTAAACACATAGGTCCTAGATTTGCACAAGCCCATTAAACCAAGCCTTATTCACTCTTATCTCAATACTAGCACTCAATACAGCATATTCAATGGAAACAATAGTACTAGTTACGAACATATTGAACTTGTTGATATTAACTAAGTAGTAGCTAGTTTACCATAATGATTCAGTTGTGTTTACTCATAGTTAAGCTTTTCTTCATAGTCTGATTCTGAGATCAAACCTTGTGTTCAAAATACAAAATTGGAGATCAAACAATGTGTTAATCCCAAATAAAATGAAAGATATTCCCAGGGTGGTGGGTGGGGCAGAGGATGTATCCATTCCAATGATTCCATGATGTTTTGTGTTCCTTGATTGTCCACGGATTTTATTCTAATGAAAATTAGCATTATAACCCAAAATCAGATAACAAAATAAGTATTGAAACAAGTGTCAAGTCAAGTCAAGGCATGGCCATGCCCAAAGAAAAAGCTGAAACTGATACCAATAAAGAAATTTTATGTTATTTTGCCTTGTTTCAATTTTATTAGATGCATTTATTAAATTTCTTTTAGTAATTTAGAAGTTCATATATTCTATATCTTAATATTCTATAAGGTACTAGTTAAATTAGCTTTCCTTCATATTGCATCACCATCTGGATTTAGAACCTTCACTTAGAACCATAATAGGATTTTTATAGTGGTGGCAACAATTGTTCTCTAGGTGAGGGATAACGAGTACAAAACATATTAGTTTTTACTCATTATTTCCCTCCATCCCTAGTCTCATACTATATTTTACTGATTATTCTTGAAGAGTGGGACACAAGCATTGTCCTATGCTTTGGTACACTAAGGATGAGTCTCCTTATCTAAGATATACCACAACAAGCTCACTTTGGTAGGAATCTTAAATAATTTAAATAACTCTTTAATAAACATTATAAAAAAATTTACCTTCTACATGTTACACACAGATTATCTTATAAATTACCTTCTACAATTTACACACAGATATAGATTATCTTCTACATGTTACATTTTTTTATATTTAAATTTGTTCATGTTTATTATATATAGCATCATGGTAAAAAATATAGTTGTTAGTATTTTCAATATGTGTCTTTGATGCTTTGAAGTTGTTATAAATGCTTAAATGCCTTCAAGTTGTTTTATAAATTATATTTCCATTTTATGTTTCTATAACTTATGAACTTTCATATTCATGGATTTTCAAAGGATATCTATCGAGACAAGATGTTGAGACAAGAGTCTCTAAAAATTCCTTGCAAACACTCTAGGCTATCCAATGAAGGAGGAACAAGAACCCCTTCTTTGACTAAGACTCTGAGGATGTCGGAGACCCATATCTCATTTTCGGGATTAACTGCATCTTGAAGGGCATGTCCCGGTTGTTAACACTGGTGAGTCAATGAACCTAGGTACCTAGAAAACAACATCTCGTTTTGATCTAGTTAGCCATAAGATAATTCTTGCATGAGTAAAGTTTAAAAATTATAACTTTCCCTTAAAAACAATTTTACTAAGCCTAGTTGAATTTAAGCCTAGGTCTAAGTAGGAAATGAGAACGAAAAATTAATTAAACGATTAATAAAGGGGGGATGAAGAAAAGTGGGGGTAAATATTAAGTTTAAAAATTAATGGAGGAATAAATTATTTAAAAAGATTAATTGTGTTTATGTTCAAAACTTGCTAATTTCGAACTTAGACAAAAAGGGGAAACTTGAGTACAAAAGGAATGTGGAACATAGAAGGGAATCTAGTCTATAGAAATTTCTAATTTTGAACTCAACTAAGCTTTAAGAAAGGCATCAGTATTTAAGAGAATGTTAGGGAATAAAGGGACATCGGGGAGCATTTTTAGGAATGCTTTTAGGTGGGTGAGGGAAATAGGAAAATTAAATTAATTGATTAAATATGATTACATAATATGTGGGTGGGGGGGGGCATTAATAGAAAAAGTTTATT
>JZKD02S1219835.1:0-12449 GCA_000966675.3 Picea glauca | reverse complement strand
CCAACTTCCTCCCAAAATTTAGGCTCCAAAACTACCCAATAACTCCCAAAAATGGAGTAAATACATTAAAAATAGGTTTAATTAACAATAAAAACCCAAAAAGTAGTTAAAAAACTCACTTTGTAGCTATAAATCGGGCCTAGCCCCTTCCATCCTCACGTGCACCCCCTTGAATGGTCATATGGGGCTCCATGTGACCACATCCCAACTGCGCGCTTTTGAAGGGATAAGCCCCCCATCATACGGACACATGGTGCATCGGATAGAACCGTGCCCTAAAAAAAATGCACCCAATAGGTAGTGGCGCCTGCGCCCTCTTGTTAATTGATCACATGCAGGTGGATAAACCATGGGCTGGGGCTTAGCCCCCAGCCCCCTCCTTTATGCGCACATACCATGCAATATATTTCATATTGTGGGTTTTATATCATAAGAAATAATTTGGTGTATTGGCAAAGGACCATTTCTTAAGGTGTTGGGCTTGGTGGTGGTCATGGGTTCAAATCCCATGGACCCCAAAATAATTTTTGAAACATGCCACTTCAACTGATGACTGGGTGCCACGTGGTTGCCCATGACTGGGCCACGTGGCATCTCCCCATTTGACGGATTAATGCCACTTGTCAGCTATTGACTGGTATAGTTGCCTGCCACATGTCTGCCTTGTTAGTGAACCTACCCAATCACCATCATCCAGAGAGTGCCACATCATCTTCTGCACAGTCAGCATGCTGACATCAACATTGACTTTTTGACCAATTGACCTTTGACTTTTTACCTGTTTGGGCTTCCGATCAGAATGCGATAACTTTCGCATACGAAGCCTGTTTGACAAAGTAAATATACCGTCAAAATTGGGAAGACAAGACAGACGCAATGGCGTTGGTGTCGTCAGATTCTGAGCACTTTCATTTTTGAGCATTTTTCAAGCCCTGTCAGGCTTCTAGATTCGATTTCGGATCAACCAACAATCCTTGCTTGCATACAATATGACCTAACAACATTTCAAATGGTGAAAAGAAAATACATTTCTTCAGTTTCAAAGCAATTTGACACTGCCTTCATTTATCCAACATTATCCTTAGACATTCAATATGATTTTTCAATAAGCTAAAAACAATCGAATCATCAAAGTATGCTTCTAAACATTTATGTAGAAATTCCTTCAATGCTTCAACCACCACCCTATAAAAGATGGCTGGGACATTCTTCAATATGAATGGCATCACTGTATATTGATAAGACCCCCATTCTATTGCAAATGTAGTCTTATGGCGATCTTCCTTGGAAATTTGGATCTGATGGTATCCTGAAAATCCATCTGTAAAAGAATATACTTCCCGGCCTCCCACATTATCTAACACTTCGTCAGTGAATGGTGTAGGGAAGGGATCATGTAAGCATGGATCATTCAAATTTCTGAGATCTATGTAGATCCTAATTTCTCATGTTTTCTTGTCTTGCACCACCATAAGGCTTATCCACTCTGACTCTTCGACAGGTTCTATAATTCCTGCTTCCAACATTCTGTCAAGCTCAATATTCACTTTCTCCTTATATTTAGGGTTTAGTCTGTAAGGTCTCTGTTTGACTGGTCTATCATCTGGCTCCAAAGGGATCCTCATCTCTCCCATAGGCCCTTTAATGTCTTTCATATCAGTGAACTTAGTTGGAAACAAGTCCTGATATTCATGTAGTACCTCTGTAATTTTATCAATGGTAGCAGTATCCCAATAATATCCAATGTTTTCAAACTTTGGTGTCTTCTCTGTTCCAATATTGACTTTCTTGATCTTTATTGACTGTCCAATGAATGAAAACTCAACTCCTGGTCCTTCCACATTTCTTTGGCCCTCTATTTCTACGATGTTCACCTTCCTCGGATCATAGTCTTCATCGGCATTGATGTTGTAGCAGCCCTGCAATTTCTGGAGAGGCGCAGTCCATTCGTCCTCTTATTGTTCCAAAGGAAGGCTAGATGCCTCCTTGAATACTTTCTGTCTCACAATCTATAATTATTTATCTACGGAGGGATATTGAATTTCAAATAAGAAGGTAGTTACAAAATTATGAGTCATACCTTTCCAATTTGTAGTGATGAGGCACAATTCTTTTTGGAGGTACCAGTTGATAGGTGTCATGTCCAACGTGTTGATGAATTTGTGTGCCCATTTCTCTTGTGGGATGTGGCTCCAGACTTCCTCATAGCTTCGCACATGGTCCTTTGGGCAGCTTCGACCTATGTAGTGAACTTTGCGGCCTTCTACTTATGCCGAGAACCTCACTGTCATCAGGGTACGACATTGTATCCAATTTGTAATGTTGTTTTTGTGTGCCCCCCACCATATTGTTGGTGTGGATTTCAAGGTCTCATCCATTTCCAATAATCTATGTTGTATTGGTACACTTTATTCAAAGTCCGACAAGAAGGTTTCTAAAGGATTTAGACCATCAAAGGTGGGTAAGCTACTTACTGTTGTGTCGATCCAACGAACTTCTCTGGTTAGTCTAGCACATATTCTTGTAGATACTTCATACATCTTATTATGCCAGTTCTCCAGTGCTTCTTCTGATTTGGATGAACATGCGCTATCACTTCGCCAGCTCAATTTTCCATCGGTTGTGGGATTAATGTAATCATGTTGTCTGCTATTAGTTTATATATATTTTCTAGTGCATATGTGTGGTCTTGTTCTCTGATAGGTTTTGTGTGTCACTGACCTTTATCTAGATCTAAAGGTGATATGACCCTAAGGCCATCTCTTTCAAAATTCATACATCTTTTCTTTAATTCAACAACAATAGAGTTATTGAAGGCCCAATCAATTCCTAACAGCTCCAGGTAAGGGCAACTCTCATCAACTATTTCAATTACCTCAAAATCTGCAAATGTTCTTACTCCATCAATGTCCACAAGGACATGCTCTAGTCTGCCAAAAGGGATTACAGCTTGTTAATTGGCCATCCTAAGCCTGATAGGGGAATAGATCAACTTCGATTTTCCCATCAGTGCCCAGGTTTGCTTCTTCATGACATTGACCTCAGACCCTAAGTCGAGGACTACATAGTCTATCTCATACTCTCCTATTTGAGCATTCAAATGTAATTCCTTATTTTTCCTTCTCTTCTTACCAATTTTGTGTACTACTCTATTCAGTAAGGGTTCTATCTTTCCTATATCATATTGTCTGATTAAATTTTGTAATTCTTGTACAACACTTTCATCCTGAACCAACTTAATACAAGTATATAAAAATTCCATGAGCTTTCTTACATCTTTTCCTTCTTTTGGTGAAGCAGAATGATAAAAATCCAGAGGCATTCCATATTCTCTCACTTTTTCTCTTGTCTTTGATGCAGATCCTTGGTCTCCTTTGAATTTTTTTCTAGCTTCCTCAAACAGTTGTCTTTCTTTCTTTGCATCAAACATTTGTGTCTTCTCTGTAGATTTCCTGATCCCTGAGTCTTCTGTAATCTTCCCTTGGGTTAGTCTGTCATCGCTTGTGACAAAGCCTCCTCTTGTTATAACAACAACTCTAGGGTATTCTCCACGAGGCTCAACACATATCAGTTGCACTTGCAGGTTCTATTGACGTCCTCGTCTTTATTGAAGCTTAGATAGAAACACATGACAATCTTCTATAACATGGTCAAATGATCTGTAGTAGCTTCAAGTGGTACAAGAGTTCTGACAATCCCTCGCAAGGTGTCCTGGTTGTGCACAGTTATAACAGATGATCTGTTCTCGGCCTTAACTCATTCCCCCTCCTCGTCCTCTTCCTATGAATCCATTGTGAGGATTGAAGTTTCCTCTCCCAAGAGAGTTATATTACGTAGTGTTTCCTTCTTGTTGTACTTCACCTTGAATATTATATATGTCTCTCGACCTTGCATGCATGAGATCATCAGCCCTACAATCCCTATCATCATGTGCTATGGATTTACAGAATGTGCAGTACAACTTTGTAGGTGTTTGAACATACTTTTGCATGTAGTAGCACTCACCAAGGTGATGTTTGTTTCTGCATACCTCGCACTAAGTTAAGGTGACTTGCTTCAAAGGGCTTGGAGCTCCAGAAGCCAAGTGTTCATTGAATAGGGGACAATGTTTCTTTTCATGGCCTTCTGATCTGCATATGACACACCAGATGTCTTTGCTTTTATCTTTTCCCTTGTCTTTATTCATATCTTTGACCTGCAAGGACAAACTAGTTAGCTAACTCAAGATTTGGCTCATACCTGAGCTGGATTCTCCCATAGGTAATGATTCTAACTTCATGACGATATCCAATGCCTCAGACTGTGAAGAAATATTTTGTTGCATCAGGGGAACTCTGATGTGTGGTAAGAGGGAAACAATGAACCATTATTTTTTTCTGTTCATCTGAGATCTGAAAAGTCAATTGGCCTGTTAAGGTCTTGAATCTCTGATCGAATTCCCAAATAGGTTCAACCACCTTCTGCTTGATCTCTTTTATCTTTGTAATACATTATGACTCTGACTTGGGTTTCTTGAACTATGAAATCAATGCATTCTTAATCTGATTCAGTGGATTAGGTCGTGCAAGTCCCTGAACAAGATTCATGTACCAGCTCAGTGTGCAGTCCCTTAGAGTGGTACTGAACTGTGTTCTTTTGACAGCTTCGTCGGTGAAATTTTTAATATTCCATATGGCTTCACATAGAAACTAGTGTTAATCAGGATCTTCAGATCCATCTCCCCTAAAAATAGGAAGCCTCATCTCATCTGCCATAGATCTTGATAGGGTTCCTGACTAAATATGTGGTGGACTACTATTGACAATGCTCTGGCTACTCTGGTGGCTAGGATTACTCTGGTTTCTTAATACTACTGAATCAACAAGAGAGATAAAAATATTTACTTTGATGGTTTATGTAGTTTTTGAGGTTTTAGGTTCTCTTTGGTGAAGCTCTTCAACTTCTCCTTCCTCCTCCCTAGCGAGTTCTGAATGTTCTTCATATGTCATATCTGCCTCTTCTCCACTATAGAAACCCTCCTCCCCGTAGTTCTTCTTAAATAGTTTTTCAAGGTGGAGTTCTTGGAACACTCTCCCACTGCGCGTATGACTAGCTTTTGTGTTGCTATCACTGTCTGAATTCTTGAACATTAGCCTTCCTTGATCCAACCAATCTATTGTGTCTTCAATATGTTCTTCTCATGCAATAGCATCTTGATTCTTATCTTCATAAAATGAAAAAATTTCCCTATGGGTGCCTTAAATAAATATCTCTCGACTTGGCTGCATGATTCTACTCTGTCAACAACGAACTCTGTGATGTACCCTCCAATGGTGCTATCAAACCAATGATCTGCTACTCCTGATACAACATTTTCAACTCTTTTGACCGTCTTGATCAGCTCCGACGTCCAAACCATAGGAGGTCTAGATCAAATATCAAACTGGGTATCTACTAATCTACCTAGCCACTCATATGGCTCTTGATGGATTCCTCCAAGGAAGATCTCATGTATATCGTTAAAGATATATTTCTCCAACCAGTCTTCTAGACTAAGATTAAGTTTCTTGTTTTGGGCTTCATTGAAGTCCTTCTCTTGATCTTCTATCCACTTTTGAATTTTTGTCTTCGATGGAAACCACCTTGCATTCCCTCAAGAAGATTCTGGTCTCGATAATGGAACCATTTGTTGGCATAGGGGAAGACCTAGGGTTCAGCTCCAATAGCGCACCAACAGGCCCTAGCTACTGGCCCTTTTGGAAACATCTATGAAGTAGATGTAGTCTCACTCGAAGCAACTATGAGGGGGTTGCAGAACAAATATGTCTACAACCAAAGGAAATATCAAGTGGATCTAACATAAGAAAAACACAATGTTCATATATCACTTATCATCTTAGATCTATTATACACATCTACTATCATATCTAACACAGAAATGCAATCACAGTATATCAATGAAAGAGATAGAATATCAATCACACACCACACCAAATATATGTGGTTCACCTTCTCTCTAGGGCTACGTCCACATAACTGTGCTATAATATATTGAGGTAAAGAATACAGTTCTTGTATGTTCTCTTAGCTAGCAGATCTCTTCTCTTCTCCTCTCTTTCTCTCCCCTCCCTACGCACCCAGTTGTATGGTTGATCTTCCCTTACTTCCATACCCAAGGGACAACAGGGGTGAAGGATAATCCATTTCTTGTTGAGAGGGAGTGTTGAAAATTCAAAAAGAAATGTGTGTCTAATTTATTTTTCTCTTAAATAAATTGGAAAATAAATATGAATCTATTATCTCATAATTACTTGAAATAGTTAACTGAAATGGAAAATTAGTTAGCTATAGGAAATTCGAGTTCAAAGGTTGACTAGTGGGACATGGAATTTGAATTAGTTTTAACTAAGTGACTTGAAGTTGTAATAGAGTTATAAGTGTAGTTATGTGAGTTGTGAAGTAATTTAACTCAGTTAAGTGAGTTAAGATCAGTTGTACTACTTGTAACTGAACTTACACTAGTGAGATTTTAGTGAATTAATTATTAATTAATTCAAAATCAGTGATCTCACATGCAACTGAAGATTTACCACTATTAACTACATCCATGTCAGATCCAGTGGAGACCCAGTTGAGATAACAGGTGAAAGGGACAATTTGTCTATCAGTTGTGATTTGAGTGAAGTGCACTCATGAAATCACACACACAGTGGATGTTCCCATGAGCAATGCACAGCCTAGGAAAGAGGAATTCGAATCATTTTGCAGGGTTTTCCATTGCAGGGATTGCGTAGAGGAGGCAGGTTGTCTGGAGGCAGAGAATTGGCACATGTATTTGTTGATTTTTGTATGAGAGTGTGAGACAACTGTATTGTACTAAGAGCTCTTGGATTAGAGTTTTGTATGAGATTGTTTCATGATCCATGATATACATATTATATGATAGTGGGGTTTTTAGCTTTATGCTTTCCCGATAAACCATCTGTGTTATGTGCGGTTGATCTTTCTTCTTGATATTGCAATTGGTGATAGTGTTTTAAATTTAGCAAGAATATTTGTAGAAGTGATTATGTATTTAGAAATGGCATATAATTGTTAGATTGGGAGAATCCAGGAAATACATAATTTGTATTGAATTTTCTACAGATGAAGAATATGGTGAATCAAAAAATGAAGAATATGTTGAAAAACTACAAGATAATGAACCACAAACTAATGAAGAAAAGGATGAGGATGAAACACCCTTGACAAAAGATCCATCAAAAAGAGTTCAAAAGAATCACCCTGAAAGCCAATTCATAGTGGATAAAAGTGGAAGAGTAGAAACTAGAAGGAAACTTACATTTTAATCAGAACAAGAAATGATTTCTCTGGTAGAACCCAAATCATTTCAAGAATCCAACAATAATGAATATTGGATAAAAGAAATGAATGAAGAACTTGACTAAATAGAGAAAAATCAGACCTGGGAACTGGTCCAAATACCAAAAGACAAAAATGTGATAGGGACCAAATGGATTTTCAAGAATAAACTTAATGAAAATGGACAGATTATAAAGAATAAATCTAGATTAGTGTGCAAGGGATATGCCCAAGTTGAAGGAATTGACTTTGAGGAGACATTTACCCCAGTGTCAAGATTAGAAGATATTAGAATGTTTTTGGCATTTGCATGCTTCAAAAACTTCAAAATCCATATCAGTCATTCCAAGATCATTCACTCACTTGGTCAGTTGTCCTCTTTACCTTCCTATCACTGTACCTGAACCTGTGTCCATACCCATACTTGTTTGTGTAGTTGGTTAGCTTGGGAGATGGACTGAAGAAGCGAGTTGTTAGGTTGTGGGATATTGAAGAGGCGGGTTTTTAGGCCCATGAGAAATTTCTCTCTGGGTAAGAGAATTGTTTGGAATTGATTTCCCGAAGGTGCTAAATTGCAGCTACAAGGATCCAAGACTTCCTATTCATCTTGTTGTTGAAGCCCGAAAAGGAAGTGGGGTAGCTGAAGAACTGTTGAGCAAAGAAGGGGCACACTTCCTGGGGTGGGATAGGCATGTGGGGAATGAGAGACTGTAGGTTGTTAGTTTGAGTTGGCACCTATGAAAAAGTCTTTTTTGTTGTCTATGATCCATTACCTTGGTTAGGAATCCCTTTAACCGGGTGGAGTTTAGTCCCATGTCAGGGGTGATCCACTGCTTAGAGTGATGAGTAGTGTGGCCTAAGTTTGGGAGGTTCGTGGAAGGTCTGCACACAATTGGTGAAATTATTACCAAGATAAGTGTCAATTGTGCGATAAATTACATGTTGCATTATTATTTACGTGTTTATTTTTATGGGTTTATCCTATGTGTGGTTTATAAATGTATTTATATTTATGGGTATTGTCTGTATATGCTGCATGTATATGTTTACTATTATTTCAGTATGAATCCATGCATTTACATAATGTATTTGTTTGTTTATGTTTTAATAATAAATTTTTGCAAGAGTTCTGTGTGTATGTGTTTTAATTGCATGCAGTTCAAAAAATTTATGTGGCACAACTCATTTGGATGCTAGGTATGTTGCATTATGTTGAGAAGAGAATGAAAGAATTTTATGGAGTAGCATGGCATGACCTGGGTTGTCGAGGATGTTACAATATGGTATTAGAGCTTCAGTTTTCAACACTGAGCCTGGATGGGCTCAACAAGTTGAGATGAAGCGAAATTTTACGGAGGATTGATTTTGAAGTGGCCAAATCTCAAGTTACAGATCTTCCATGGTAAAAAGTAATGACTATTGCACCAAATTGAGAAAAATCCCCAATTTTTGTTGTTAAATTAATGGGAAAAATTGAGATATTTTATGAGAAAGTTACAAGACAAACAATGGAGGGTAAATTTTAAGACCTAACTAACTTCAAAGAGCCACAACTTTCTGCTCTGAAATTAGATTGAGGTGCAGGAGTAGTCAATGGAAATCTATTAAACCATAGAAGACAATCCCATATCCGAATTAAAGTTTTAAGCATGTTAAAAATGTTTAAGATGGAAAATAAGGTATGTGTAGCATTCCATACCAAAAACACCAATTGGCCTAGAACTTCAGCAAGCTGTAACTAGTAGCCCAGAACCCCGAAAGAGGTGAAACTTGAAAAAACTATCCAAAATATGTGTATGAAGAAACCCAATTGAGATCCTATGAAAAATCAAATGAAGTAGGTGTGAAAATGCATAATTACAGTGCAGAGTTGTGCCAAGTTGAAGGGTGAACATAAAAATTAATGGACAATTTTCAAATAACCATAACTTTCTGCTCAAGACTCAGAATTGAGCATGGGATAAGGAATTGGAAAGGTGTTGGAAAGTAGAATATAATTAGTCACCCAGAAAATTAATATGGGCATTCAATTTTTCAGGAAATCAGAAGAAAGAATTCTGATATATTATTGAACCAGAATGGTTCATATTTTCATGAAATTGTTGAGTTAGTTAACCTGACAAATTTTTGTTGGATGCACATTTTGCAGAGTTAACAACAACTACATCAGATTAGGATAAACAAAAAGTGCAGAGGAATGGGAGATACATAGGGGACTTACAACTAGGGAGATGAGAGCATAGGGATGGATGTCCATTTGGGCATTGAAGGAACAAACTCCAATGGACATGGAGAAAGAAGGGATAAAAACATGAATATGGTAGAGACCATTAAAAACTTAAAGAAGGATGTCCAAATCCATAAAGTTGATAATGAAAGGATTATGAGAGCCAATGAACAACACGAGGACTTCAACATGAAGTTAATGTATATCTTGAATAGAATAGAAAGTAAATTGGATGAGGAGAGTGGCTCAATAAAATCAGGGAGTCGCAGGTCTCCTGATGAGAAAAGAAGAACTAGAAGTGTTAACAGACATCACCGTCACTCTCTGAGGCATTCCAAGAAGAGAGAACAAAACAATTCATTTCCATCCCCTATTAGGAAGCATAAGAGGTATGGGGTGGATGAGCTATGAGGAGAAATGGACAAAATCAAACCTCCTACATTTGATGGTGAGCACAAGAAGGATGAATATGTAGAGACATGTCTACTAGGCATGAGAAAGTATTTTCAATTTCACAATTATTGATCTCATGTAGAAGGAAGAATTTCCATCTATCAAATCAAGGGGAAGGCATCCATGTGGTGGGATCAGCTTGTGCAAGTGAAACAGATTAAAGAGAAAAGTGTTACTTGGAGGGAAGTCAAGAAGTATTTTGAGAAGAAATACTTGACTAAGAGATATTATGACAAGAAAATGAAAGAGTTATTTGAACTCAAGCTTGGGAGTATGCCCATAGATGAATATGAAAGAAGGTTTTTAGAACTGATGAATTATGTTTATTTCATAAAGGATGAGACAATTAAGATTCATAGGTATTAGAGTGGATTTCCATCATTCATCAGTGACAAAATATAGTATGATGATCCCAAGAGATTGGATGAGACCATAAGGCGAGCTAAATGCCTATATGATCAACAAAAAGCAAGGAAAACGTTCCAAAAATATTGGGAAGGAAAAATTAAATTCAAGATGGATGAGAGGAAGAAGGGATCTGAGTCACCATTCTTTAGAAATAATCCTCAGGGGCAACCAACTTCTAATGAACCCAGAACAATTGAAATAGGGGATTAAAGGCCAAGTTATCCACCTATTCAATGTTGGGGTTGTAAAGGAGATCATATGTTCAGAGATTGTCCTCTTAGAGGTGAAAAAGTGAGGATTGTTCACAATGTACAGCAAGATGAAACAATGGAGGACATGGTCATAAATGTACCAAGTATCTATGCAGCTCTAGACAACAAGAAATAAGAGTATCGGTCACATATGATTGAAGTGGAAGGTATGATCAACAACCAAACCATTTATCTTTTAATTGATTCGGGATATAGTCATAGTTATATAGATCCTAAGATGGTGGAAAGTTTGCATTTTCCAAGAAGAAAGAATGGAAAATCTTGGTTGGTGCAGCTGAATACTAGAGCCAAAAGTAAAGTTAATGAAATGGTTAAGTTATGTCTTATGGACATGAATGGACTGAACACCAGGGAAGATTTAAACATCTTTCCTTTAGGTTCCTATGAATGTCTAATTCGGATGGATTGGTTGGACCAACATCATTATATCCTAGACTATCATAACAATGAATTTACTTTCTTGGATGAGGAAGGGAACCTAAGGAAAGTGCAGGGAATTCCAAGGGCAGTAACCATCAGAGAAATTTCATCATTGTAGGTGAATAAATGTTACAGAAAAGGATGTCAAATATTTGTAGCACATATGGAAGAGACACCTAAAGATAAAGTGTCAAATTTGGAAGATCATGCAGTCCTGGAAGATTTTGAAGATGTGTTCAAGGAGGTACCAGGACTACCCCCAAAGAGAGATATTGATTTCTCTATAAATTTAATTCCTGGAGCAACTCCAGTGTCAAAGACTCCTTACAGAATGAGTACACTAGATATGAAGGAGTTGCAAATGAAGCTTGAAGAACTTCTGAAGAAGGGGTATATATGCCCAAGTGTGTCACCTTGGGGTGCCCTAGTCTTGTTTGTGAAGAAGAAAGATGGGACATTAAGATTGTGCATTGATTTCAGAAAGTTGAATAAAGTGACTGTAAAGAACAAGTATTTGTTGCCAAGGATTTATGATCTCTTTGATCAATTGAAGGATGCAAAGATATTTTCAAAGATAGATCTCAAGTCAGGATACCACTAGGTAAGGATTAATGAGGAATATATCAGCAAGACCGCCTTCAGGACAAGGTATGGTCATATTGAGTTCACAATGGTGCCATTTGGGTTGTCAAATGCACCATCTATTTTCATGTGCTTAATGAATGGTGTTTTCCGAGAATATTTAAACAAGTTTGTCATTTTCTTTTTGGATGATATCCTTGTATATTCCAAGTCGGAAGAAGAGCATGAGCATCATTTGAGTATGGTGTTTCAATGATTAAGGAAGCATCAATTGTATGCCAAATTGAGCAAGTGCTCATTTTATCAAAAGCAAATTCATTATTTGGGACATATCATTTCAAAGGTTGGGACAACAGTGGATCCTGAGAAGATAGAAGCCATTAGAGAAGGGTCAAGACCAAATAATGTGACAGAGGTCAGATCATTCATGGGCCTTGCAGGATACTATATGAGATTTATTGAAGGATTCTCGAATATTGCACACACAATCACTTCCTTACAAAAGAAGGGTGTGAAGTTTCAGTGGACATTGGATTGTGAAAAGAGTTTCCAACAATTGAAATAATTATTAACAATTGCTCCAATACTAAGGATTACAAACCCAAATGAAGACTTCATTGTATGCACAGATTGCATGTAAAGAAGGACTTGGTGGAGTCCTCAGTCAAAATGGGTTTGTTATATGTTATGAATCAAGGAAGTTGAAGGAGCATGAAAGACATTATGCCACTCATGATTTGGAGTTG
>JZKD02S1219813.1:0-12450 GCA_000966675.3 Picea glauca | reverse complement strand
TTTTTCTCTGAATAAAAGATGCACATTATGCATTTCTCAATTTGATTTACGTTATACTTTTTTTGCCCTATGGAAACTTAGGTTAATATGGTTCGTCTTGAAGAGTTGAGATGATTTTTTGATTCAGAAGTTTATCTTCTTTACCTCAGTTTGGGCTTACCATACAAGTAAAATCAATGAAATCATCTTTTGATTCCTTGTGCTGAACTAACTCTGAAACTGTATGTAAACTTGATTTGTAGTGTTCCTATTATACAGAAATTACCAACCTTAATCATGTATTGTATGTATCTTTTAGTTTTCCTATAGGGAGTAGTGTGATGCATGAAATATTGCTAATACAGTGTAATATACTGGATTATCATAGAACTGACAGTCAAGGGGAATCAACATAAAAAATATAGACAAGTTGTTTTACTCTTGATTAAAAGATGCTGCTAATCTGATGGTATAAATGTATTGCTCATCTTTGTAATATCAAGTTTGTTGTCCACATTTCCATTGGTCGTTTGGGTTGCATTCTCACCACAATAACAAAATACTAGCTCAAGCTTACTAATGGTTCAAGTGAAAACATGCCAAAGAAGTAGCCATGCTAGGGGATGAATACAACCATAGAATGGCCGAAATTTTTGCTATGGAATAACTCAATTCACTATGATGACCAAAGGGGAAAGCTATTGCTGCACTCTGCCATTGATATCAATTGAGTATCCATTCCTTTTGAAATCTTTTCCTATGCTTTTGTTGCCCCAAATCCTCTTGTAGATAATTCATACCCATGTTGATGCAGGGTCCTTTCTAAGTTTCCTTCAAGGTTTCGATACGAAAGTCACTTTTGAAGGCAACAAAGATGATGGAAATGGACCCCTTAAATTCGGATTAAATAATCTCACTTACTCGGAAAGGTGTGAACAATTTTAAAAATGGACTATTGCAATAGAGAGAGCAGAACAAATTGGAGTTGAATGCAATACTTTGAAAAGAAGGGCACTTTACCATAGAGCTAGAAGATAAAGCCTCCAAGGTTGGTCACCAATAATCTAGAAGCCTAAGTTTGGGATTTAGAATGTTGTTGACAACTTGTTTCACGAGGCTTACTTGAAATTCCTTTGGAAGTCTAAAGTAAATGCAAAAAACTTTTATTTAAAAAATCATAAAGCATTTGCATGAAGCTCTTGAGATGCTTTATGAATTCTTATCTTAAATTCCTCTTCTGGGTGGATTCAACTATACAACTCCAGCCAATGAAGCAAAACCAAGTTAGGGATGAATTCGAAAGGATGTTATAAGTGCATAAATGTGAGAAGCAACTCCAAGACTATTTGAAAACACCCTGAATTAGGGGGCAAAGAGTTGGAGATCATCTTTCGATTGAAAAATCAATATTGCCAATCAACAACTTATTGGAAGATCAAGAGAAAGTGACCAAAGCATGTGCTTGAAATCTTCAGTGAGAGAATTTTAATCTCCACATAAAATACATGAACTTAAAACAGCTTGGCTCTCATATCTCCATTGGCCATAGGAAGCAACAACATAATACTTTTTATCACTTTTAGAAGCACATATTCAGATGAGTATGATTGTATGATGCATTTGACAATCAATCAAAAATGGAAAACAAATTCAGCATTGCGTAGGAGGAGAACAATATTGTCACACTGGTTGTGTTACATCGCAATCTTAGAAGGGGGAAGTTGAAGCTTTGTTCCATGTGTTCAAAATAAAAGCAGTGGTTCAAAGCCCTTCAAGTGAGTGCAAATGAGACTAGTGCAAGTCCTGGGTGCTTTTCACTGCATTTTAAACCCTTCATATTGCAACAATTTAACCAGAGGAACAACCTTAAGTTAAGATAGACAATGTTTTCTCTATAAAATTGATGGAGGAGGTCAATTTCCAAGGAAACTATGCGAGAGCTAGAGGAAAGAATTTCCAACCTTGTCATCCATAATCTTTGATTCAGACGCCTTATGGTGAGAGCAAATTGCCCCTCACTCTATGTAACATCCCGCTCTGGCGCACTGAGTAAACTTATTCTTTGAGGACACTTGCTCGCAAGTGATCCAGACTATTATGATATTAAAACATTTGTCCTTGATTATGATGCGTTATGGTAGATAACATGATGTTTTACGGCTTTGACTTAGACAAGTGCTATTGACTCGGTTTTGCTGAGTGTGCAGGGTTTTGGACCTTGAGGATGCAGAGGCATCAACGGAACCCCTTGGACTCCGGATAGAGTCAGGGAGTGTGCTATTGGGGTTGATTGTTTACTGTGATTTTAGTACATTTGATTAGATGACATGAAGTGGACATGATTTGACACGATTGTTGATGATACAGGTTGACGATAGCTTGCCGACCAGACTCACATATGGAGTAAAGGGGCCACACACGACTACTAGAGAGGTTGAGGGAGAGGTGTGGACAACAACCCTGCCACATCCTACTAGCACTTCTGTCGTGGCTCTAACTGTAGGTTCACGATTACCTAGTTTGAGAGGACTTACGATGCCGCGATGGCAGACTGCGACAGTCGCTCGCGATGATTCTAAGGGGCGCGCAATAAGGCGAGGGTCTTATTCCTTAGAAGCCCTTAGTTTCCAACAAGTTCACCTGGCGGAGTGTTGACTCCAAGGGTTATTGATGTCTATCAATCAATCAAGAGGTGAGTGGCACCCTTGGAGCACGTGGTGCATCCTGAAGGGCACGTCGCGCAAAAGAAATAAAAGAGGCGAGTGGCACCCTTGGAGCACGTAGTGCGTCCTGAAGGGCACGTCACGTTGATGATGATGAAAGAACAAACCTAGATGGCCCTAAGACATTTAACACATTAAGAAATTCTTAAACAACTTCCCTAATTAAATGTCGTTCAGTGCAGAATCTAAATCCTAAGTCTAATACTTTTCTAGGATAAAATTTTGTCTAAACCTTAGGAAAAATACACTATAAAAATAAAAATTTAACTGAAAACCACTTAAGTAATAGTTTTAGTCTTCATAAAGTTTTTGGGGTAAAATGAAGAGAGTAAGAATTTAATTAAAATCAATGGATTTAAAATTTGTAAAGAATAATTTAATTGTTTAACTTATGAAAGTGTGAAAGATATTAAATTATTAATAAAAAGAAAAAGAAGTTAAATTGCACAACTGTAATTTTTGGCTCTAATAAAAAAGGGGAAAGAAGAGAATAATAAAAATTAGGAAACTAAGGAATGAAGAAAACATAATAAAGCAAAGAGGGAACTTATGGTAAAAAGCGAGGTCAACTTAGTAAAGAATCTGCAATAAAGAACATTCTAAATTGAACTAAATTAGCAACTTCATTTTAGGGAAAGTATTTAAAACCTGTAAGGGAATCTAAGGACACCTATGAGTAAAAATAGGAGTAACTCTAGGTGGGTGAGGGAAATAAGACAATTTAATAAATTAAAGAAAATAATTTTTGGAGGAAAGTGAGGGATGAATGCCACTTGTACGAAGGAAAAAATTTGGAACTTTTAATTTAAAAATTAAAATTTAATGAGATTTGGGAAAGAATGGAAGTGCTAAAATGCTATAAAAAAAAGAGAGGAGAAGGAAGAAAGGGGATGGTCTGTTAGCGTAACGTTACATTGTCGGAATTGTGACTTGACTGATTACTTGTGGGGAGTTGGGATTTCCCAGTTTGGATAGGAGTGGTAGCTCGGCCTTGCGAGGCGAGTTGGGAGCTAGACATACCGTCTGGGTAGTGTGTGGTCCCTTTGCGGCTCGAGGGGGGAAGCAGAGTGCCCCTAGCGTTCGCTGGGAGGTACCGGTGAGGTCTCGACGGTTGGCGAGCGGGAGCGGCACGAAGCGTGCAGACGTTATTCGAGGCAGGCGAACATGCAATAGTATGTTTTTCAATTATGTTGAGTAGATGGTAATAAGATGTATGCTTGGATTTGCTTGTATATTGGAAAAGTAAAATTGATGTTAAGTTTGTATAATGTTCTGCTACAGTTCTTGATTCTTAGTTTTGTTATCCTTATCTCTGTTTAATGCGAGAAATATGTATTCGCCGTCACCCCCACTTTGTTTTACCCTTGTTGACAGTGACGTTTTTCCTTGACAACAACGAACCCTTATTTGATTATTACATATTTTAGCCAATGAAAATATTCTCGCCCTCAACCCTTCGACTGCACTTCTTTGTCTTGGGGGCAAATACGCACAACCCACCCTTGTAATTAACTTCTGGTCAGTTGTTCGATTTCCCGGTGTTGTCATGGCTGCAAGTCCTTCGTTCCAGTCTGCCAGGGTGATTGGTAAATAAAATTTGACTCCAGGGCGTTTAGTAAATGGTTAAATCTCAGCTCGTTAATTTGTTGGGATGTTTTTTTTTTAATCTCAGAGATTCGGTTGTTCAGACTCGGTGATGGATGTTCGAATGCTAATTTAAATGTGATTATGTCCAACAACGTTTTTCTTATCCTGGAGTCACTATGTTCTATCTTACTCATTGTCGTGTTGTTACACTTGAAGGACCCTAAATGTTCCTCCTTGATTGTTGTTTAGTTACCGAGTTGGATAGCGTTATTACGGTGCCGACGAAGGTGGTTAGACTGCGTGTTTGCGGGGTATAATTGGGGTTAATAGATGACCACAAATCTGCCTGTAAAACGCATCCATTTCAACTGTCTAGTTGACCACAAATCTGCCTGTAAAACGCATCCATTTCCACTATCTGGTTGACCAAGGTTCTGTCTGTAAACGCCTCCCTTTTTGTTGTCTTAAACGCCCACGGATTGCTTGAATTTGAGACTGAGTTTGTTGTTTTTGAAACGCCTACGAATCTTTTAAGATGTCTGCCTGAGCGTGCTGTCCATACCCATGGATTTGTAGCAGCGACCCCTTTTTAAAAACGTCAACGAATCCCTGGTTTTAATTAGAGAACTGGCATCGACCCCCTTTTAAAAACTTAACAATGTTATTCAAGGGACTGTGTGTATGACAATGATTTATTAAAATCCAGTCTTGGGCAGGCCAGGGAAACTTACCCCTGCGTTCTGAGCAGCAAATGTTGACCATGCCCTCCTATTTTTGCATTTATAAGAAACCCTTCCTTACTACGTTTCTGACTTCTCCATTTTTGACTTTTATGGTAAGTTGGTGACGGAAATTATGATTCTATTATTGATTAATGTGGTCGGATTTAGGTCGGCTTTAGTAAACGTAGATATATGTGTGCTTGATTGTCTGAGCGTGCTCAACCTCTGACAACAACCTTTAACAAAAATTAAAAAAAAAAAAAAATACAACAACATTCCATATTATTGAGTTATGCTTTATTAAGATGATTGGCCAGTGAAAATGCGTTGATGAAATGGGATTAAATGTCAGAACGAGTTCGATTGAGCTTCAGGGTTAAATAACAACTGTGAATTAAAAATAATTTTTTAATGTTTTTACCTTGTCAATGGAATAATGTCTTCATTGGTGTAGTTCGATAGCAAATATAGTTACATAGATTTATCAATTGAAATGTGATCCTTGCTTCCACAGTGCGTTCTGAATTTAATGGCAAATCAGTGCTCCTTACAATCATTTTTTTTTGGCATGGATCCATGACAGTCAATTAGTCATATAGTTCCTTTTTCATCCAATTGTTGGTAGTTATTTGCCATCTATTAAATTAAACGAACCTATCTTATTATTCGGATGGGAATATGTCTTAATAATGTTTGAGGGAAATGTTTTATTGGGTATTGTTCTATTATAAATGGAATTTGTTTTAATTTACCTTGGGTATTGCTTTAATATGATTTGGATACAATTCAATATAATTTTGGATTGATTTTTAATATAATTGGATAATGCTAACCTTTAAGACTATTATTGTTCATGATAAAACTAATGTAATATAAGGTTTAAAGTTACTGTTGATGCTTGAGGTAATGATCGATGTAAAGTAATGTTGAATGTATGCTTATGGTAATATTAATTCTAATGTTATTATTGTTTTATGATAATGATTACGTAATGAAACGTTTAATGTTAATGCTAAAGGTTATGGAACTGTGAATGTGGATGTGGTTGTCGTTTTGTGGTAAGGTTACTGAAATGGTTATAGATAACATATCAGATGTGTGTGTTGGTCATTTTATGTAGTTATTGTAAAATAAAATGAAAAATGGTTTTTATTTTATAGTAGTGATGATGAAATTAATTATCATTGATAGCAGATAAGTTATAATGTCTTGAACTAAGTCCAAAAGTTATTATGATTTAGTAAATGAGAATTTGCAATTAATTGGAAATGCCTTATTAATGAAAATTGCATTTAATTGGATTTGCAATTAATTGAATTTCCAATTAATTGAATTTGCAATTAACTGACTTGCGCCTCCGTAGAGGACGTGGTTGTTCTTTTACTATTGTTGTACTCGGATGTATACATTTTATTGCTTGGTTTGTTTGTGTCGGGCGGGATGTAGACACCTACATGTTCCTCAGAACAGTTGCCATCCCTGAGACCTTAAATGGTTAAAATCGATAGGAACCTGGGCTTGAGCGTTGTTTATGTGTCTTGGAGGTCCTAACTATTGCAGGGTAGGACGGACGGGTATTCAGTCTTATTATTTTGTCGGTTGAATGTTGTTCTTTGCTGGCAGATGTTGATGTGCGTCTTAGATCTTTAGGTTGATATCACAGTTGCATGCGTCATGATTCGTTATCACATGGCGACGCAGAGTATAATGTCTTGTTACCTTGTACACATGCACACACAAAAAAAATTTGCACTTGTTATAAGAGGTTGTCGACGTAACGAGGAGGAACGTTACATATGGTATTAGAGCGGGTTCGACCCGCGACTTGGGACCGCTACGGCTTTCGTTGACATGATTTAATTATACTGTTGTTGATCAAGTTGATTGTGTGCATGCAGGTAATCATGGTTAGAGGACGTCGCGGAGGCAGACGACGGGGTGCTAGGGGAGGGGGCACGACGTCTCCAGTAACATCCACACCTGAGGGGTCTAACTCCTAGAGAGACAAGCAGGTTCTCGGACAGGAGCAGATAGCAGTTGGCGATGTTGTCGGGATGATGATATATTTTTAGTGCATGTTCGAGACACTGATCAGTCGTTTGGACAGAGATGAGACCAGGGCACCGACACCCGCTTAGGTTCCGCCACGGGCACCGACCGTTACTGGTAGCATTCATCGTGAACTTGAGAAAGTCAAATTTCCCGAGTTTTTTGGTGCCCCAGACAACGCAGTTGCCGAGGCATGGTTGGAGAACATGGTGATGTGCTTCGCACTTCGCGATTATACCTCCAACATGAAGGTCTACATGACAGTGTTTCAACTGAAGGGGAGCGTCCTTCTATGTGGAAGATGCTCCTACCGCAGCTGAACATGGCCGTCAAAGACGTGTCATGGGAATTGTTCGAGGAACGGTTCCGAGAGAGGTACCTTTCAGAGGAATTCATTGAGCGTCAGCTCAATGTGTTCAACGCCTTACGACAGGGAGGTCGTACGGTGCCCGAGTACGAGGCACATTTTATGGAGTTGCTCTGGTATGCTCCGCACCTTAACACGGAGAAACTTAAGGTCAACAGGTTCGTGTTTGGCCTTAACGACAACCTGCGTGCAAAGGTTAGGATTTTGATGCCTCAAACCTTGCACGATGTCGTCCAGAAAGCCCTCATAGCTGAGGAAGAGCTTATCAGTGGAGGTCAGACCAGGACTCCAGCGAGACCAGCAGGGCAGGGTTCATCTGGAACACCGCAACACCAGACACCAGCGAGACATACTCCAGGATATCATGGCTTCCGGAGGGGATCCATTTTCACTACACCCCGGCGACCGCCGCCTCAGCAACGGACACCTTATCGGGGACCATAGCATCAGCAACAACGTCGCCCACAGCAACAACAGTTTAGGCCTGTTCAGCAAAACAGACCAGGGTTCCAGGCCGGTGGGCTGTCGTCTTCTACTTTGGGTACCAAGACTACTGAGCCGAAGAAGGGGTGTTGGACGTGTGGGGAGTCACACTACCAGCGCGACTGTCCTGTGGAGAGGACCAGAGCATCCAGATCAGTTGGACCCACTACAATGGGAGATATAGGCAAGGCCCATCAAATTCATGCAACAGTGAATAACCGCCAGGTAAAGCACCAGTCGACTGTGCTAGAGACGACAGGTACCATCGCTGACCAGACCCTTAGTGTTTTGATAGATCCCGATGCTACTAAGTGTTTCATTTCTGGTTCAGCGCTAAAAAATATTAAGGTAAGGGCAGTCGAACAGAATGAGTTTAGCTTTGTAGAGATGGCTTCGGGAGCCAAACAGAGGGTTGGAGGAAAGGTTATGGGATGTGCCTTTAACTTGGGAGAATTTGTCACGAGGACCAACTTGTACGTCACGATCTTAGGATCTTATGATGTCGTAATTGGTATGGATTGGTTAGAATCGCATGAGGCCATACTCAACTGTAAGACGAAACGGTTGAGCTTGATCGATGACGAGGGACATAGACGTGTGATTGTAGGACGGAATCATGTAGTTTCCCTGAGGTTCATCTCTTCCTTACAGTTACGGAAGAGTATGCGCAAGGAGTGCAAGCTTTATGTGATCCTTGCGTTAAACGAGAAGGGAGTAGCGGAAGGTCTTGAGCACCTTTCGGTTGTGAAGGAATTTGCGGACGTATTTCCAGAGGAGTTACCTGGGATGCCACCAGAAAGGGAGTTGGAATTTACTATAGACCTAAAACCGGGTACTGAACCGATAGCAAGAACCCCTTATCGGATGTCGACCCCGAAGTTACAAGAATTAAAAATGCAACTGAAGGAGTTGTTGGACCTGGGATTGATACGTCCTAGTGTGTCACCGTGTGGTGCACCGGTTATTTTCATATGAAAGAAGGACAAATTGTGGAGGCTTTACATTGACTACCGTCAACTGAACAAGGCCACGATCAAGAATCAGTATCCCTTGCCGAGAATTGATGATCTATTCGATCAAATGAAGGGTGCGACGGTGTTCTCCAAGATCGATTTGCAATCAAGGTATTACGAGTTGCGGATCAAGGAGGAGGACGTCCCTAAGACCGTCTTTAAGATGAGATTTGGACATTACGAGTTTATTGTTTTACCGTTTGGACTGACAAACGCCCCAGAAGTATTTATGAGTTTGATGAACGGGATGTTCCGCAAGTACTTGGACAAGTTCGTCCAAGTATTCATTGACGATATTTTGATCTACTCTCGGTCGACGGAGGAGCATGATGAGTACTTGCGCTTTGTACTACAGTGTCTGAGAGAGCACAAATTGTTTGGGAAGTTATCAAAATGCTCTTTTTATCAATCGAGGATTCAATACTTAGGGCATGTCATCTCCGACGAAGACATCGTCGTGGATCCAGCCAAGGTTGAGGCTATTATGGAATGGCTTGCGTCGACGAATGTCACAGAAGTGCGTAGCTTTATGGGTTTAGCTGGATACTATCGACGGTTTGTCGAGGGATTTTCGAAGATAGCAAATCCGATCACGGAATTGCCGAAGAAAAATAAAAAGTTTGTTTGGACCGAGAAATGCGCGGAAGCATTTCGGAGGCTTAAAGAGTTGTTGACGACGACGCCGATACTAAAAGTCCCTGACATGACGCGGACTTCTTGGTATGCATAGACGCATCCAAGAAAGGTTTAGGCGGAGTCTTGATGCAAGATGGATGAGTGATTGCTTACATTTCGAGGAAACTGAGAAGGCATGAGGAGAACTACGCGACGCACGATTTGGAGTTATTAGCCATCGTATATGCCTTGAAAGTTTTGAGACACTACCTTGTTGGTCGAAAATTTGAACTAAAGATGGATCATTGTGGACTACAACATGTTTTTACGCAAAGCACCTGAACGCGCGGCAACGGCGTTGGTCGGAATTGCTTAAGCGAGTACGGCTTTGAGATTACTTACATAAAGGGAACAATGAACCGAGTGGTGGATGTTTTGAGTCGGAGGCCACGCATCTTTTCAGTGTTGCCTCTTCAGAGGAATCTACATGAAAAGATTCCAACTTTACAGTGAGACGACGACTGGTACAAAGAGGTCGAGGGTTTTATCGGACAAAACACAATGATGGTACCACGATATGAGGGATTTTTTTTTTATAGCGATGGGTTATTGAGGTTTAAAAGTCGGATTTACGTACCACCAAATGACGAGTTGAGGATGTTGATCCTGAGCGAAGCTCATAGATACATGATGCACTCGGTAGTCACAAAGATGAGGGCAGATCTTAAACCCTTATTCTTCTGGAGGGGAATGAAGGCTGACATAGTTAACTATGTGGCCAGGTGTCTGGAGTGTCAGCAGGTAAAGGCGAAACATAGACATCCAGCAGGATTACTACAACCACATGCCATTCTAGAATCGAAATGGGAGGTCATTTCGATGGATTTTATTATTGGATTTCCACTAACGGCAAGGAGACATGACTCGATTTTCGTAGTAGTAGACACTCTGACGAAGAGTGCTCACTTTATTCCTGTGTGTACGACGTATCAGGCACCTGACATTGCTAGAGTTTTCATCAATGAGATTGTGAGGCTGCATAGCGTGCCTAAGAGGATTATATCCGATCGAGGATCGGTGTTTACTGGACGATTTTGGACGAGTTTCCAAGAGGCCTTGGGAACCCAACTTAACTTTAGTACTGCGTATCACCCAGAGACCGACGGGCAGACAGAACGAACGAACCAAACCTTGGGAGACATGTTGCGCATGTACGTGATGGACCAACAAAAGCGTTCAGAAGAATTCTTGCCACTAGTGGAGTTCGCTTACAACAACAGTTACCAAAGCACCATTAAGATGGCGCCTTTCGAGTTTCTTTACGGGCGACCGTGTCAGATGCCCTTGAGTTGGAATCAGCTTGAGGACAGGGTCCTGGTGGGACCAGGAGCGATCCAAGAAATGAAAGAGAAAATGCAAACCATAAAACAAAGGATTAAAGAAGCGCAGGATCGACAAAAGAGTTATACTGATGTGCACCGAGTCGACCGTAGTTACGAGGTCGGGGATCGAGTCTTCTTGAGGGTTAAACTGCTTAATAGTTCCGATCAAGTTTGGAAAGGGAATTAAACTCTCTCCTAGGTTCGTGGGACCTTTCGAGATTGTGGAGAGAAAGGGGCCCGTGGCCTATCGACTAGCCTTGCCTAATTCCTTGAGGCGTATGCATGATGTTTTTCATGTATCTGTTATGAGACATTATATTAGTGATCCTACACATGTGATTGACATGAGTTCCTTGCAGGTATCGGACGAGGGAGCGCTCAGGGCTGAGTCGTTCTGCATCTTAGACCACCGCGTTCGACAGTTACGACGTCGAACGATATATCAGGTCAAGGTCCAATGGAACAATTATAGTCCGCACTCAGTGACCTAGGAGGACGCATATGATATGCGCCAGGAGTTTCTATTTTTGTTTTATAGATAGACTTATGATACTGTGATACATTTATTTCGACATTTATACTATGAAACTTCGGGACGAAGTTTAGACCAAGAGGGGGTGTATGTAACATACTGCTCTAGCGCACTGAGAAAACTTATCCTTTGAGGACACTTGCTCGCAAGTGATCCGGATTATTATGATATTAAAACATTTGTCCTTGATTATGATGCGTTATGGTAGATGACATGATGTTTTACGACTTTAACTTAGACAAGTGCTATTGACTCGGTTTTGCTGAGTGTGCAGGGTTTTGGACCTTGAGGATGCAGAGGCATCAACGGAACCCCTTGGACTCCGGATCGAGTCAGGGAGTGTGCTATTGGGGTTGATTGTTTACTGTGATTTTAGTACATTTGATTAGATGATATAAAGTGGACATGATCTGACACGATTGTTGATGATGCAGGCTGACGATAACTTGCCGACCAGACTCACATATGGAGTAAAGGGGCCACACACGACTACCAGAGAGGTTGAGGGAGAGGTGTGGACAACAACCCTGCCACAGCCTACTAGCACTCTCGTCGTGGCTCGAACTGTAGGTTAACGATTACCTAGTTCGAGAGGACCCACGATGCCGCGAGGGCAGACTGCGACAGTGGCTCGCGATGATCATAAGGGGCACGCAATAAGGCGGGGGCCTTATTCCTTAGAAGCCCTTAGTCTCCCACAAGTTCACCTGGTGGAGTGTTGACTCTAGGGGTTATTGATATCTACCAATCAGTCAAGAGGCGAGTGACACCCTTGGAGCATGTGGTGCATCCTGAAGGGCACGTCGCGCAAAAGAAACAAAAGAGGCGAGTGGCACCCTTGGAGCACGTAGTGCATCCTGAAGGGCACGTCGCGTTGATGATTATGAAGGAACAAACCTAGATGGCCCTAAGACATTTAACACATTAAGAAATTCTTAAACAACTTCCCTAATTAAATGTCGCCCAGTTCAGAATCTAAGTCCTAAGTCTAAAACTTC
>JZKD02S1219802.1:0-12450 GCA_000966675.3 Picea glauca | reverse complement strand
TTACGTTCCCGAAAATGGAAGCATTTAATAAATGGGATAAGATATTTAATAATGGGATAAGATATTAGGTAAGGGAGTAAATGAAGGGAAGTCAGTGAAGGAGGGATAAGGGGGGAAATGAGTTTGGGGGGAGGGAGAGGCTACGAGAGTTGGGGATGAATTTTGCAGAGCGGGGGAATTGGCAGAGGGAAATTTGGAGTGGAATTTACACAATGCACCGGGGGTTGCTGGGGGTTTTGGGCACGGAGGGCTAGGATATCTGTCGATATCCTAGGGCTAGGAGATAACTAGTCGGCAGGGAGGTCGGTTTTGGGTAGTGTTCTAAAGAAGTGGGAAGGAAGCAAGCAACCGGCGAGCAAATAGTAGCATCAAGTTCAGGTAAGAATTATGCATTTTTTTGAATTAATTTGTTATTAAATCTTGTTATATTGACAAAATTGCATACGAATGAGTTAAATTAGTAAAATTTCGTGAATGATATGGAATTTACTGTTATTTCATTACTATGTTATGAAATTAGTTAGTTTATCAAAATAAATTGATGTAAAATGTAAATCCATCCATTACATAACACGTCAAGTTCTTGGGGGAAAATATTCCAAATGGATCATCATCCTTCAGGAATTTGATCTCGAGTTTGCTAAGTCCAAAGCTAAAAAATCCTTGGTGTTTGCGAAGCTTATCTGCGACCTTCCCCATGATGATGAAGATAATGAGCCCAAATATTATCTCCCCAATGAAACTCTGTTCCTCATTAGCACATCTGATCCTTGGTATGGAGATATCCTTCTTTATCTCCAGACCCAACGTTTTCAGCCCAATATCTCTTGTGAAGAGCGTCGTCATATTCTCCATCATTATCGTTTCTACCTTATCATCGATGACACTTTGTATCTTCGTGGCATTGATACTATCCTATGATGATGTTTGGATCATGAAGAGGTTGAACGTGTTCTTAATGAATGTCACCTTGGAGCTTGTGGTAGTCATCTTTTTGGGATGGCTACAACTCATAAATTCTTACATGCCAACTAATTTTGGCCCTCTATTTTCAAATATTGTATTGAGGCAGTCAAAAAATTCCCACCTTGCCAACTTTTTCACAAAAAGGCACGCACCCACCCCGCTCCACTGCATTTGATTATTTCCATCAACCCCTTTTCAAAATGGGGCATTGATTTCATGTAGTGTAAGCCTACCCCAGTCAACGGGCATGGTTACATCATCGTCATCGTTGATTACTTCACAAAATGAGTTGAGGCTATGCCTACCTTTCTGATGATGGTCGTACTGCAACTCTTTTCTTATTAAACCACATCATCACTCACTTTGGTGTCCCACAAGCCATTGTCACTGATCATGGTTCACACTTTCAAAACCATATGATGAGTGAATTTCATGTCAATTTAGGTTTTCGCCATGAGAACTCATCCCCATACTATCCTCAAGCAAATGGACAAGTTGAAGCCATAAACAAGGTCCTTAAAACCATGATTCAACGTATGGTAGGAGAAAACAAGACATATTGGCATATACAAGTTTTATTCTCTCTCTGGGATTCCCGTACCTCAGTGAAAACTACTACTGGATTCACTCCTTTCCAGTTAGTATATGACATAGAAGTTGTTTTACCAATCGAGTGCGAAATTCCCTCGTTGAAACTCAAAGTATAACTCCTACCTCATACTTCTGCCAAAGAAGAATGCTTCTTACACCTGACCAGGTTGGATGAAACACATCTCAATGCCACCTTCATTAACGAGACATATCAAAAGTGAATCAAGAATTAATACGACAAATCCGTCCACCCTCGTACTTTTTCATAAGGATACCTAGTCCTCATTTATGACCAAGCTCATGATAAGTTAGGGATAGGTAAGTTAGAACCTCTATGGCATGGTCCTTGCATCGTGAAACATGTTTTACATAGAGGCTCCTATGAGCTAGTTGACTATGAAGGAATCTCCCTGGGTGAGCGCCAAAACAGGCTTTACCTTAAGAAGTACTATGCATAGAACATCTAGCATGCATGCTTTGTACACTATTGTATTTTAGTTTGGTGTGTATTTTTCTTTTGCGTGCTTGATTTTTTTCCTTAGCCACTTATATCGTGTCTTGTGTTTTCATGCGCATATGACATCTTCCTTTCCTATATTTTTCGGGTTTGTGGATGGCGCTAGTCGACACACCCAGAACGTTGCTTCTACAACTTGGGTCGTTTACCACTATGATGGGTTGGTGAGTTAAAGAGGTATTTTCTTAGGATCGACAACTAACAACATCGAATAATATCTTGTTGTCATCGGACTTTTAATTAAATCCTCCTCCCTAGGTGTTTCTCGTATGATCGTTAACCTAGACTCACAACTCGTGGTTTGTCAACTTAATTGAATCTACAATATTCATAATCCTATCCTACTATGTCTCCACTTATGAGTTCATCGTCTTGAATGAATGTTTGATTTTATCGAATACAGACACTTACCAAGAAAACTCAATACCATTTCGGATTTGTTATCCAATTACATCATGGATTGGTAGCTCGCACATAGATAAGGTTTCATAAAGGAAATAAATCATATATAACATGTAAATTAAAACACATCACATTAAAAATATCATTTGGCACTGTAAAAACTCGGATATATGTATATATATTCCATGATGAAAATCTTGGTTACATAAAAAATTACTTAGAAGGGCAAAAATTTGGGTCCTCACACCTATAAACATCGTCATACAGACTATACAATCATCAGGAAGACTCTAGTCTTCCCGCATCACATTTTTCTTCGAGTAGCATATCATTGCATGGGCTAATCACCTCGGTAAAGAGTTAAGACTCCCAGACACTCCCACGATGTGTCTCCATAGATGTAGTGTCACTTTTTTCCTCCTGAGAGGAGGGATACCCATCGTGAGGCCTTAAAGGTTTCTTTCAACCTCCTCGAGACCTCCTGCTGCTACTCCTTGATCTACCACTATTTGAGTGTCCCTGTGACATCACAGTGCTGATATCTCTACCGAACGTGTTGCTCCCCTGTTTGCATGATGAAACAATACATTCGTTAGAAACTCTTCTACATACCCAAAAAATAATATAATTTTTAAAATAAAAAAAACACTTGAAAATATTGTTTTGGTTTCTCACCTAACGCGTCCCAGTCCTCCCCTTCTGGAATAACAAAGTCCATGCTTCCCCGAAAATCCAATATGGCATATGGGAATTATTCTATCACGATCAATTGACATCTTAGCCAAGCGAAGAAATCACTGGTGAACTTGAACTTTGACTCTGGGCCTAGTCTCGAAGACAGGCTAGTCCATTACTCCATACTTGGTTCTCCCACTGGACGTACTGCTAATCCAATATGAGGTTTCATCTGAGGAATGTGTTCTAAGAAGAACGAAACCAATAATGAACCGTATCTGAACTGCTTCTTCTGCCCTTCTCTGCATATCGTAATCTACTCCTTCACATTTTGAAGGAACCCTGCACTCCAGTTAAACAATGTTGGCTCTAGACACTGTAAAACATAGGCCAACTGTGATCTTGAAACTATGTGCGAGATGGTACTTCCCGCTATACTCGTAATGACAAATAGAATGGACCGATGAGGAAGATCCCTGATGTCTTTGATTGTGATTCTACCTCCCACTAATCTCGATCCTAGGACACAATGGTTTGCCAAGTACTCATCTATAGGCACGGGAAGTGCCCTCTATTTGGATAAAATAACTTGTCTTAGTCCACTACATTATTGTGTTTTGTTCCATGTCATGTTTCTGCTATCGTGCCTCAGTGTTCAAGGGAATTATCTGCTTCAAGAGTCAACCATCACAAATTTTTGTTTCAATAATCATGTCAGTACATGTTCTTTTGATCCACCAATTACATCTCTGTGTCAATTTCATGTCGTTGATGGGGTATACATCAAGGCCCTCCTTCTACGATTTTGTTCCTGTCGACTTCAACACATTATCCAAGAACTAGACTTAGAAGTTAGTTAGTACCTTGGGACCTGCATGCCTCAATGACAGGCCTCCTCGCATCCGACAGTGGGCTTACATCATTTATCTTTGATCGGATGATTCCACATATGTTCGAATTCATCTCAACCATTAACATTCGTTGGAATTTACTAGATTACCTTGGGAATCATTGATATCAATGGTGATTTCCCTTGCACTTGTTAACGGTTTAACTCATTGACTTCTAATCAAGTGGTTTTTTCTATGTTCAACATCCGGACATCTATTCACATGGTTAGATTTGTACTACATTGAGATTGGTAAGAAGACCCTGGGTTGAGTCATCACATTTATATGTACTTTTCCCAGGTTGCGACGAAGTTTCTTTTGAACATTGACACATATACTGTCACATAGATCCACTTGGTATTGGTCGTACCTATGTCTTGTCATATCATAGATCCACTGTGTATTCTTCATGGGTATAATCAGTTCAGGTCATACGATTATAGATCCACATTGTATCTTCAGTGGATATACCTTTTTGTCAATATAATTATGGATCCCCAGTGTATTTTATGGTGGCCATACTTTGAAATTATTTATCAATCAAGCATAGGTATGCCTACCTTGGGTTTGAAACATGTCATAATATTTGTTTGATGGTTGTGTGTAGATTATTCAAGGTTCTCTGAGTCCATACCCTTGCTCGAAAAATTCTACAAAGTACTTCAGTCATTAGTTCCCATCTTCTAACTTCGCACTTTGGGGGGGAATCTGTTACACATCAAAATTACTCATTACAATGATGGCGTAGTGTCATCATTTCCAATGTTGTAAGTGTCGCATTTTGGCCACAAATATCACAAATATCATGCTGTCATATTGCCTCTGTCATGTCTCGGACAACATTATAAATAACACTTAAAAGACACCTCAAAAGACTGGTTTTGAAGAGAATAAATCATTTGACAAAGAGTACAAGTCTTTTTCCATGGAAAAAAGCACTCAAAAATCAATTTTGGAAGGCAATGCTCCACTATACACTGTCAGGGAGTGCCAACACTCTGTACCCTCTTTTTGGGGAGCACTGCAACACCCTGTGCCCCATTCCGAGGAACCATTGGTCCTTTTTGACTGAATTTTGGACTATTGAGGAAAATCAGAGAAGAATCCCCCTCTTCTCTGGAGTTGGTTGGATTCGGATCTGACGTCAAGGCTCGATCTTAGGGAAGATCCACAACTGAAGGAGAATTATCCTCAACCTATCCCAAGAATATCTTAAGTGGTTAGGCCTCTCTAAGATATATAAGGAGGCCTCCTCATGGTGAAAAGGAGGAGACATTGAAGGCATCAAAATTATGATCTCATAAGGGAGATATCATTGAAGCATCATCATTTTGTGTGGATTATTTGAGCAAAGGGTTGGACAAGGAGAGTTGGGAGAGGCTATTGCACCTTCATCAAAGGTATACAAGTATTCTCTATTGTTCTCATTAATATATATATGTGCTTGGCATGTTTCTTTCAAGGTTGTGTTTATTCTACATGAAATTTTCTTTATTAGATAGATCTAGTTTCAAGCTAATCTTAGTAGAATAGGAATCTAGTTCTGTCTTTGTTTGTTTTGTAGGACTTATCGAGGAGCTTGGGGATCAAATCTCAACTTGAACTATGAGAGGATGAACATCGTTAAAAAGGTACACATTTATTCCTCTTCTCTATACATTAGTTTAGATAGGTTTAAAAGGATGTCAGTGACCAACGTTAGCACCCTTTCTGTCTTGGTATTAGGAGTCTAGAGTCCAAGAGGGAATCCACTTGTCCACAGGGGGATTCTCTGTTAACAGTTATGGGGAAAAACTCTTAAAAAAAATTATTTTTGGAGATGGTGGCCCACCTTCCCTTCTAGACAAAGAAAACAAGAGAGGATGGATGCCCCTCGGCCCATATATAGTGTGGACACTACCAACTGTCCACAAGGGGCATATAAGCTATGAAAAATTCTTGGTTTTTCTCATTTAGACAGAGTAGTAATATTTCATCTAGATCTATGCTAGAAAGGAGAAAACCAACTTCTACATGAGATTCATCGTATATAGAAGCATTCCAATGCTCGAAAACAGTTAACACGTAATAACTATGATGTATGGTCTATTAAAATGAAAAATTTCCTCCGACCTCAAGATTGTTTGGAAGAATTAGGAAATGGGTTTCAGAAGCGAGATTCGACAGATCTATAAACAATGAAAAATGCGTAGATAAATGATAACTCAGAAAAAATGATAGCAAATCCCTATGGCTCATCCAACAAGGTTTGGAGGAATATATTTTCCCCAAAGTCGTAGCAGAAAACCATGCCAAATAGGATGGAATACTATTGAAATAACCTATGAGGGGATTGACAAAGTCAAAACTGTAAAGACACTCACACAGACTTTTGAGACTCTTCAAATGAAGGATTCAAATTCTATGGATCATTTTATGACCCATGTCATGAAAATAGTAAATGAGATGCACACCATGGAGAATACATTCAAGAGAATTTTTTTTTTGAGAAGGTACTTTGAAGCCTTCTTAATAAGTTTAATATGGTCACGGTCACCATAGAAGAGTCGAAAGACCTGTCAAAATTTTAAGTTGAATAACTCATGGGATAGGTTCATTCAAAATACTAAATATTTGAAGAATGCATTTCAGTCTCACACCTCCATAAGAAGATGCATAGGTTAAGGGATTAGAAGAAGAGGTAGACGAGGCAGAGGTCGCTCTCAAACATGAGACATAGCAATATAAAAATGTTTGTAACATAGTGAATACTCAGAACAACCACATAGGCACTATCAAAACCAAAGGGAAAGAGGAAAAAAATTTAATTAGTCAAGATGGACTGAAAAATCAAGGATCCCATGTTATTATTTCAAGAAATTTGGTCACTACGAAAGTGAATGCAAAAATAAACAAGAAGATATGAATAGGGGAAGATAAAATGTTACCAATACTAAATAAGGAACATATGAATCAATTTTCTTTTCATGACAAGTTACAGAAGAAGCAAACAAAAGTCATCATCTTTGGATGCTCGACAATGGCTGCAACAATAATATGACCGGTAATAAAGATTTTTTTTCTAGTTTAGATAGCTCTATCACATCTCAAATGAATTTGGGAAATGATTATCAAAATAAATTTGCAGGAAAGGGTATCATTTCTATATTAACCAAACAAGATGAAAAGAAGGATATTCATGATTTTTATTATGTACCTCGTCTTAGACAAAATTTACAAAATTTAATGAGTGTAGGACAGATGAATGAACATGGTTATAAGGTCATTTTTGAAGGTTCCAAGTGTACAATATTGGACAAACCACGGAATAATAAAATTTTAGAAACAACACAAATGACCAAAAATATAATGTTCCTTCGATATTGAGAAATGTAAGTTTTTCACACTGATATGCCCAAAATGTATCAAGATTAGATGAGACTTGGTTGTGACATATTAGATATGGTCATTTACCATTTACCAGTCTTCTTCTTTTACAGAATAAGTCCATTGTCAAAGGTTTATCGATTATAAATGAACAGGAAAAAATCATGTGAGAGTTGTATTTTGGCCAAACACGAAAGCGATAGTTTTCCCAATGCTTCCTACAGAGAAAAAGAATACCTTTAACTTGTGCATAGAGATCTTTGTGGTTGAATGTAAAATCACTCAATAGGAGGAAACTTTTATTTTCTAACACTCATTGATGATTTTATAAGGAAACCATGGGTTTTCCTTCTCAAGTACAAATCATATACATTCCAGAAATTCAAAGAATTTAAATCCTTGACAGAGAAATAGAGTGGAAATTACATCAAAGTAATTAGATTAGACCGAGGAGGTGAGTATGACTCCAAGGAATTTTCAACATATTGCAAGCATCATGGAATCAAGAGACAATTTATCACAATATACACTCCAAAACTTAATGGAGTAGAAAATGGAAGAATCAAACAATAATGAATATGGCCAGAAACATGCCAAAGACCAAGAATTTGTCAAATGAATATTAGGTGAAGTAGTGGCATGCTTAGTCTATATTTTAAATCTGTCACCAACTAGCACTTTAAAAGATCAAGTTTCCCAAGAATGTTTGAGTGGTATGAAATCTAGTGTTTCTCATTTTAAAGTTTTTGGTTGTGTAGCTTATGCCCATGTTCCTGAAGAGGTAAGGATAAAACTCGATGATAGAAGTGAAAAATGTATATTTCTGAGATATAGTGAACAATCTAAAGAATATAACATGTATAATCCTATTACTAAGAAGTTGATAGTAAGAAGAGATGTGAAATTCCAAGAAGATAAATCTTGGTATAACCAAACAAATGAAATACTTGTAGAACATATTCCTTCTATATAGGAAAATAAGAAGGTGGAAGCTACAAGTCAACAAGATTCTCCATCTATACTTCAAAGATTGCAAGTACAGGTTCAAGGAGAACAAACATCACACAATTCTTCTTCTTCATCTAGTAATGATTCACATCCCACTATAACAGATTTAAGACACCAAAGAAAAAAATGTTTGAGAGAAATTTATGATTAGAATGATGACATTGATCACCAAGCACACTTTGCTTTGTTATCCTATCAACCAATATACTTTGAAGAATAAATAAAGGAAGAAAAATGGGTTGATGCAATGAACCAAGAAATTGAAGCAATTGAAAGAAACAACACATCAGATTTTGTGGATCTTCCCACAGGGAAAATCAACATTGGAGTTAGATGGGTGTATAAGGCAAAGTTCAATGACAAAGGAAAAGTAGAGGAGAACAAGGTAAGACTTGTAGAAAAAATGTTTCCTCAACAACCTAATATTGGCTATGGAGAAACATTTTATCCAGTAGCACGTTTAGATACCTTCACAATAGTTTTGATGATTGCAGCTCAAAACAAATGGCCAATCTATCAAATAGACGTTAAATCATACTTTATAAATGGATTTTTAAAGGAATAAGTTTTCATGGATAAACCACCAGAATTTCAAATCAGAGGTAAAGAGTACAAAGTGTACATATTGGAGAAGGAATTGTATGGTTTGAAGAAAAATCCAAGAGCTTGCTACAGTCTCATTGAGACTTATTTGCACAAAAATGGGTTCAACATGAGCATAAATGTTTCCACACTTTACACCAAAAGAAACGAGAGAGGTAATATTTTGATAGTTTGTCTCTATATTGATGACGTGATTTATACAAGAAATTTGTTGTTGAATAATTTCAAAGAAACGATGCAAAGTGAATTTGAAATGAATAATATTGGTCTCATGAAATATTTTTTGGAAATTGAAGTTGAGCAATCTGAAAAAGGAATTTTTAGAATATGCCACATATATTTTGAAAATGTTCAGAATGAACAAATGCAAGTGAGAAAATACACCAATTGCAACATGTACAAAATTAAGTAAACAAGATGAATGAACAAAAAATGATTATATTTTGTATATGAGGCTTTTAGGAAGCTTCGTGTACTTTACAGCTACCTGGAAGTTTATTTTTTATATTTATGGAGAGTCCAAAAATCTCTCATTGGAAAATTGGAAAAATAATTTTGAGGTAAATCGAAGCTAAAACATATTATGGAATTTAGTATTCTACTTCAAAAGATGATTCAGTTGTTGGATATATAGATAGTGATTTTTGAGGTAGTGTTGATGATAAGAAAAGTATTTCTGGTTATGCATTTTTGTTTGGTATAGGCTTGATTTTATGGGCTTCTAAGAAACAACCCGATGTCACAATTTCTTGAGCAAAGTATGTGGTAGGAACTTCAATCACATGTCATGCAATTTGGTTGAGAAGGATCCTTAGTGATATTGCACATGAATAAAATGAGCCAACTCCTATATTTTGTGATGAGAGAACAACATTTGCACTACCTAAGAATTATATGTTTCACTGCAAGAATAAAAATATTGAGACTCATTATCATTTCATGAGCTTGTCAATGATGCTAGCATTATGCTACAGTTTTGTGGTTCAAAAGAACAATTAGTGGATATCTTCACCAAGCCATTGGGAAGAAATACTTTTGAATTTAAGGGACAACACTTAGGCATAGTTTGTGTTGATTTTTGTAATGATCAAAATTAGGGGGAGTACTAAATGGAGTAATTTGCTTCATTACTTGTTTGAAAAAATATGATGGAGGATAAGCATACAAAAATCACAGACAATATAGGTAAGTTTTCATTTATTAGGTAGGTGAAGGATGGAGTGTTCTAAAGAGTTATCTCTTATCATATATTTTGTAATTTCAATTTTATGTAAATGTGGAGAAGAGATGAACAACTCCATAATTGTTTTGTGTGTATGCACTATTCTTGTCATCACTTCCTNTTTCTCTCTAAGGGGACATGTAACAATGACCTACTTGTGTGCTTGTTTCCTAGGGTTTCAAATCAGCAATTTAATAAGCAAATGCAAGAAATTAGACCTACAACCATTCAATTAAGAAGTTTTGCAATAAAATCACTTACATATCATGAAGAAAGCATGTGCAAACCCTAGTTGTAAACCTTCCTTGGAGAGAAATGCCAAAAGATGCCAAAAATATCCTTCCAATAACAAGTGCGCCTCACTTAGAAAGAAAATATACCCTAGAAGGGAGCAAAAATCAGACCTCACAAGTGTAAGTGAATTGTGTTATGTTCAAATGAGGGAAAACATCCTCAATATATAGCATTCTCATGACCTTTAATTAAAATTAGGTCATTAAAATAGCCGACAAGGCTAATAATTAAAAATCATATTGTTTTACATTAAAGTTTTAAACTGCTAAAAGAAACCCTAAATGAGTAATAAGCAAGACGTCTAGCCCCTTTGAGGGAGACGTTGGCCCTTTTTTGGGCAAAACATAGCACTAGATGACAAACGTTGGCCCTCTCTGGGCCTCCAAACTCTACCACACGTGCCAAAATGCTCTATCAAGGTGCCATACACTAGAGGTGATGTCAAGGGCTCCTAGATGACATCCTGGGCCATCTGAGAGACACGTTCCACCTGCAGTGGGTCAACCCCCTAGGGCTGAGCTCAGCCAAGGCGTCCTGGATGAAAATGTGCTTCTTCTTCTCTCGTGCAAAGGCTCGACCAATCATTGTCCTGTCTCTACCCCTGATGAGGTCCTAGAAACAATCTGATGGGCTCTTCAGCCCCATGGAGGTTCGAACTAATCATCTCCCCATGTGTACCGGTCCACTTGGTACCTATCCGCCGGGCATGGTCCTGCACATCAAAAAATTCGCCCTCTATGGGCCCATTAGTCCTAGGGATCATAGCAATGTCAATCATATTTCATCATTAATTTTATCAAATGCATGCACAAAACCCCTAGCATATCATCCAATAGCTCAAAGACATTACAATGACCTACTATACAAAGCTGAAGAAAAAGACAAAATGCCCTATTGGGCCAGCATCCATAACAAAAGGAAAGTTTCCAGAGGATATCATCCAAGCCATGTATCACGAGGTGGTGTGGTCCAAGGATGTCCAGACATAGTGAAAGACAGGGGTGATATTATCTGTGGGTGCCTTTGTAGGAGGCGAGTTGTACCTGTCATGGATGCAATTCTTTCCAAGCCCTTTATTGCCTTCATTCTTTCTTTTCTTTATTACCTTTTCTTTATTTTTATTTCAAGGTCTAACTAGAGGACACTGCCTTGGTGTGGTGACCAGAGCTGACAGTGTTAGCCACAAGTACTTTCACAGAGATGATAAGGCTGGCTCGTGATGAGACCCCCTTTCCCTTAGCCATGCAACCAAAATTCACTGCCCTGGCGTGGTAACCAGATAATGGCAATGTCATACTGCTAGGTACCCATGAATATAATGGGCTAGCTCGCAATGAGAATCCCCATCCTCTTGGCTAGGTCTTGTTTTGTCATTTTTCTTCAAGTCCCTCTTGTTTCTTATTTAGAGCCTTTTTATTGCCTTCTCAGGGATCCCTGGGCGAGGCATCTCTAGGTTTTATTTTTTATGGCTTTTATCTCTTACCAGTTGCTTTTACCTCCTGGGCCTTTAGCCCCTTCTTCCCACAAGATAAGGTGTAACCCCACAAAAAGGTCATCCTAATGTCCGGACCAGGGGAATGGGATAGATGAGTGGGAGATAAGATGTAAAAATGATGATATGATGGGAGCGGACGATGGCTCTTCAAAATCCCCCCTGGTGGCTAACCGAAACCTATGGGTACAAGCTTGCTAGGGTACCCTGTCAATCCCCCCAACCTTGGTCAAGTGGGTTAATGTAAGATCCAAGCAGTCGTCAGAAATGAACGAAATTTGATGCATATATCTGAAGGTTAGAATGATAAAATATGACACATACCATGATACCTGGACCAATTACCTCATGGAGCAAGAGTCTTCTCCGATACAAGTCCAAGCCGAAGGTGATGGATGCTGTTGCTGCTGACAGGACAAGTCTG
>JZKD02S1219791.1:0-12450 GCA_000966675.3 Picea glauca | reverse complement strand
AAGATCCCAGCCTTTGACTTTGACATTGAGTATGTCAAAGGAAAAAGGAAAGTCGTAGCAGATGCCTTGTCCAGGAGGCCAACAGGGTGTTCGATGATGGATATTTGCACACACTGGGCACATTTGTTGGTGGAGTACTCCAAAAACAAATTTGCTTGTGAGGTACTAGATGGACAGGTAGTTGATGATAGATATTGGGTGCTAGATGATGTCATTTTCTACAAGGACCGGATCTACTTGGTTCTAGAATCTACCTTAAAAGGGAAGGTTCTGAAGGTTTGCCACAATTCGCCTATAGTCGGACATCAAGGATACTTCAAAACTTACAGGCGGATCAGGGAGAGATTCTCATGGAAGGGTCTCAACGATGATGTACTAAAACACATCCGGGAGTGCACGTCTTGTCAGCAGAACAAGTCCGAGTAGACACACCCCGCGGGGTTACTTCAGCGTCTACCCATTCCGGAGCAGAAATGGGAGGAGCATTTCTATGGATTTCATTACAGGTCTTCCTCGAGTGCAGGGCAAGGACTGTATATTTGTAATGGTCGACGGGCTGACCAAATTTGCACACTTCTTTGCCATACCCACAAACTACAAGGCCATACAGGTAGGGGAGCTATTTTTCAGAGAGGTTTTCCGGTTGCACGGTTTACCCAGGCAGATAGTCAGTGACAGAGATGGGCGCTTCATCAACGCATTTTAGCAGGAGCTCTTCAGGTTGGTGGGCACAGAGTTAGCCACGAGTACCAGCTACCACCCGCAGACAGATGGACAAACAGAGATTGTCAACAAATGGGTGGAGGGGTATCTGAGAAAATGTGGGGGGGCAGCAGCGCACATGGGTGAGATGGTTTCACATGGGTGAGTATTGTTACAACACAACTTACCACATGTCTATCAGGATGTCGACATTTAGAGCATTGTATGGATATGATGCACCCTCTTTTGTGGAGATTGTGTTTGGGGATAGTAGGGTCCCGGGGGCCAAAGACTAGGTTGAGGAGAGTCAAAGGATTCTACGGGCGATAAAGGAGAACTTACAGGCAGCTCAGAACCAACAGAAGATCTATGCAAACAGGCAAAGGATAGAGCGTAGTTTCGAGGTAGGGGACTTGGTTTTTCTACATTTACAGCCGTACAAACAGTCTTCCTTGAAAAGAAGCGGGGCAGAGAAGTTGAAGCCTAGATTCTATGGACCGTACAGAGTCAACAGGAAGGTAGGCGAAGTGGCATATGAGCTAGAGCTACCGGAGGGTAGCAAGATTCACAACCTATTCAACGTTTCTTGCCTTAAAATGGCAGTGGGACAGCAGGTTAGCATTTCATAAGTTGTCGCCCTTGGATGAGGAGGGTCAGTTGGAGCTAGTACCGGAGGAGGTGCTAGAGCAGAGAGAGCACAGATTGAGGAGCAGGGTTATCAGGGAGTGCTTGGTCAGATGAAGGGGACTTCCAGTGGAGGATGCCACATGGGAGGGAGAGCATGTATTGCAGCACCCAGGATTGATGTTGCTTGAGGACAAGCAATCTCAGGAAGGGAGGTCTGTGATGTCCCGTTCCCAAGAGTAGGCCAGCAGGGAGTGACTTAGTAGTCTATCTATTCCCGTAGACTATAGTCAGGCACAAAGAAGGAACAAGGAGAAAAATAAGGGTGAATAAATGGCTAAACGATGAATTAAGCCAAAAAGCATAGGAAAAGTCACTTAAGCCAAAGTCAACGGAGAAATGGAAGAAAAAGGTGTTGAGGGGGGGACTTAATTAATTAATCACTCAACTTAGGAGGAAAAGCACCTAACTTAAGTGATGTCAATGGAGAATTAGATCGGGGAAGATATAAGAGGAAGAATTCAACCTAATTCCTCATTATGTTATGATTTTGAGTTGAGAATAGTTTCTAGAGGAGGAAATCGACCTCTTTGATGTTTTGTGGATTTATGGAGGAAACCACCAACCAGATCAATTTTGGTGTTGGAAGACACCCTCGCTTATCGAAGATACCATCCAAGCATTTCACCGTGCTAGATCAGAAGTATACAGATCCAGTTCACAGTTTTTACAGCGCAACCAGTTAGGGCGCAAGGGTTAGAGAGGTTTTTGTGTAGCTGGACGAGACCAAGGCTTATGGCGTCAAATCCTTCTGACCCAGTTGAGAGGAAACCAAGGCGCTTCTTTTGAGCCACCAATCGACAGATTCTAACAGTGGAATCTTCCAGGGTGCATCAGACAGCCAGGAAGTGCGCAACTCTTGAGGAGGGACATATGGGTTTCTAGGGGGATTTCCAAATCAGATCTGAGGAAACCCTTCCGACCCAGTACAGAGAAGGCTAGGGAACACATTTCGAGACAGATATCAGTGGATTATGTCGGTGGAATCACCAGGGTGCATTGTCAGGACCTAGGAGGTGCGCAACCCCCCCAGGGGATATCATCTGGGGTCATCCATAGCTTCAGTGAGCCGATCTTCAGTCTCACAGTTATCAGGAGGAGCCTAGAGGCCAGGGCACTCAGTTTGGGACAGTTTTCAGGCCGATCGGTTGAATATAGCCACCAGGGCGAGTTTATCCATCATTTGCAACAGTTGTCGTGAGTTTCTCATTTGCAGCAGTTGTCGTGAGTTTCTGGAGCTACATGTTGTCAATCTATCTATGCATGTGCAGATCTATCCACATCTTTTGATCACGGGTATTTTGCAATAGTTGTATTGTATTCCAGTGACGATCCATGAGATCTAGGTGATGATTATTTCCCTACTTTCAGTATATCAGTGTATTTCCTGCTTTTTCCATATAATACATGCTATTGAGATTGTGTTGGTTCCTTATTTCACATGCATCATATATACTGCTCAAACCTTATTTATAAGACACACACATGCAAAAATCACCAAGCATGTTAAACAAGTAACTAAAACGCATCCAGAAACCCCCAGAGTATCAGTTCAGAGAGTCTTGACACTAGTATAGCAGTAAATATCCAAATCCACCGGATTTGGGATATTTTAGAGTCCCATTGGGTTACCAAGGACTATTGTGGCTAGCAATTGAGCTGTCGTCCATCCAAATATTACAAGGAAGACAGGGGATCCCGTGAGATTTTCCTTGGAAAAAAATATATATAACTAAGCAACTAGATGTGATGGTAAAATTGATATGGTTAACAAGAATAACACAACTATCATCACCATATATCTCATGTATTGTTGCAATCCCTAAATTAAAATCATATATTATTATAACTTCGCATAAACCCTATACACTAACTTAAATGGAATGCCATATTTAATGTCCCTCGCAACAATAGAGGCACCACCTGTGACTAGCATATATTATCATTATGTAGTCAATTTAGTGGTTACAATATAATTTCATTACATTCCTCTCTGGAGTAAATGCAAAGCAAATAAACAAAAAGTTAAAGTGGAATGAAACCTCGTTTTGGTTAACTTGAGTAATTCTCTCATGGAAGTCTTCTCCAATTTTGTTGCTTATGACTATCTTCTTTATTTGATTTAGCTTTTGCATTGTCAAGGTACAATGTTCTTTGCAACTTAATGTTCTTATCTTCANTTATTTTTGGACAATAGTCCCCGGAAAAACCCAAGGTGGGAAAACCGATGCAGCAGATCTGAGATTTTATTATTTATGAGCAAGAAAATATGGAAATTTCTTACAAAGTAAATCGGCCTCTGCCAACAGCTAAATAATCTTCAGCAAAACCCTCTCCAACAAAACCGTACAGCGTCCCTAAACCCTCCAAAACAGAACCAGAACGAAACAGAAACTAGAAAGTGAGCCTCTACGCGAATGTACGGCCCTCCTACATCACCCCTGCATCACTTTGTACGGCCCTGCCAGATCTGAAGCTTAGCCTCTACGATTTGGTGAAGATGTGAGTCAATTCACCTGCTAGACTCTCCTTTGTCCTCCTGCAAAAACTCTCACCTGCAAATCTGCAATCGATCTCTCTCTAGAATCGATTTCTCTCTCACTTGTGCGCCCCTCTAGCCCAATTGATCTCTTTATTCTTCATTGAGCAAGTGAAACCCCAATCTCCAAAAGGATTGAGGGTTGAGATCAACCCTCACCCTCATGATGAGATCAATGGTAAAGATTAAAAGACCACAACTTAAATTATTTTTCACTTTAACTTTAGAAAAAGTACTTAATAAAGTCAACTGAAAATTATAACACATCAACAGTTCTTTTCCTAAGTTGGACTTAGGAAAACATTTAATTAATCAGCTTAGCCTAAGTTTCATCGTCCTCCATCATCCTAGGACGTTGTGATGATGATGGAAGACCTTCCTTGCTACAATCTCAACAAGCATCTGGCACACTTGGAGGAGGTCTTGGGCATTATGCAAGCACAGTCATTATATGCCAAGGAATCCAAGTGTGAGTTTGGGATGAGGGAACTACTGTACTTGGGGCATATCATCAGTGAGCAGGGAGTACAAGTTCATCAGGAGAAGATCAAGGCCATTCTGGATTGGCCAACACCCAAGAACCTCACAGAGTTGAAGGGATTCTTTGGGCTATGCAATTACTAAAGGCGGTTTGTCAGAAGCTTTTCACAATTGGGAGCACCACTCACAAATCTAACCAAAAAGGGTGTTTTTCATTGGACGGATGAGTCACAGCAGACTTTTAAGAAAATGAAGGAGGTTATGAGCACGTCTTGTTATAGCCCTTCCGGATTTCTCACGACCATTTGTCTTAGAGTGCGACGCATTAGGGGTGGGGATTGGAGCAGTTTTGATGCAGGGGGGCCATCCCATTGTGTTCGAGAGTAGGAGAGACTCTATTCGATTTACGACAAGAAAATGTTAGCAATCATGCATGCCTTAACCAAATTCAGGTAGTATCTGGTGGGTAGCAGGTTTGCAGTGAAGACTGATCACAATAGTCTCAAGTATTTCCTGGATCAGAAAGACCTCAGCGAGAGACAGCAGAAGTGGGTTTCAAAGATCCCAGCCTTTGACTTTGACATTGAGTATGTCAAAGGAAAAAGGAAAGTCGTAGCAGATGCCTTGTCCAGGAGGCCAACAGGGTGTTCGATGATGGATATTTGCACACACTTGAAGGCACATTTGTTGGTGGAGTACTCCAAAAACAAATTTGTTTGTGAGGTACTGGATGGACAGGTAGTTGATTATAGATATTGGGTGCTAGATGATGTCGTTTTCTACAAGGACCGGATCTACTTGGTTCCAGAATCTACCTTAAAAGGGAAGGTTCTAAAGGTTTGTCACAATTCGCCTATAGTCGGACATCAAGGATACTTCAAAACTTACAGGCAGATCAGGGAGAGATTCTCATGGAAGGGTCTCAACGATGATATACTAAAACACATCCGAGAGTGCACGTCTTGTCAGCAGAACAAGTCCGAGCAGACACACCCCGCGGGGTTACTTCAGCGTCTACCCATTCCGGAGCAGAAATGGGAGAGCATTTCTATGGATTTCATTACAGGTCTTCCTCGAGTGCAGGGCAAGGACTGTATATTTGTAATGGTCGACGAGCTGACCAAATTTGCACAATTCTTTGCCATACCCACAAACTACAAGGCCATATAGGTAGTGGAGCTATTTTTCAAAGAGGTTTTCCGGTTGCACGGTTTACCCAGGCAGATAGTCAGTGACAAAGATGGGCGCTTCATCAACGCATTTTGGCAGGAGCTCTTCAAGTTGGTGGGCACAGAGTTAGCCACGAGTACCAGCTACCACCGGGAGACAGATGGACAAACAGAGATTGTCAACAAATGGGTGGAGGGGTATCTGAGAAAATGTGGGGGGGCAGTAGCACACATGGGTGAGATGGTTTCACATGGGTGAGTATTGTTACAACACAACTTACCACATGTCTATCAGGATGTCGTCATTTAGAGCATTGTATGGATACGATGCACCCTCTTTTGTGGAGATTGTGTTTGGGGATAGTAGGGTCCCGGGGGCCAAAGACTGGGTTGAGGAGAGTCAAAGGATTCTACGGGCGATAAAGGAGAACTTACAAGCAGCTCAGAACCAACAGAAGATCTATGCAAACAGGCAAAGGATAGAGCGTAGTTTCAAGGTAGGGGACTTGGTTTTTCTACATTTACAGTCGTACAAACAGTCTTCCTTGAAAAGAAGCGGGGCAGAGAAGTTGAAGCCTAGATTCTATGGACCGTACAGAGTCAACAAGAAGGTAGGCGAAGTGGCATATGAGCTAGAGCTACCAGAGGGTAGCAAGATTCACAACCTATTCAACGTTTCTTGCCTTAAAATGGCAGTGGGACAGCAGGTTAGCATTTCATAAGTTGTCGCCCTTGGATGAGGAGGGTCAGTTGGAGCTAGTACCGGAGGAGGTGTTAGAGCAGAGAGAGCACAGATTGAAGAGCAGGGTTATCAGGGAGTGCTTGGTCAGATGGAGGGGACTTCCAGTGGAGGATGCCACATGGGAGGGAGAGCATGTATTGCAGCACCTAGGATTGATGTTGCTTGAGGGCAAGCAATCTCGGGAAAGGAGGTCTGTGATGTCCTGTTCCCAAGAGTAGGCCAGCAGGGAGTGACTTAGTAGTCTATCTATTCCCGTAGACTATAGTCAGGCACAAACAGGGAACAAGGAGAGAAATAAGGGTGAATAAATGGCTAAACGATGAATTAAGCCAAAAAGCATAGGAAAAGTCACTTAAGCCAAAGTCAACGAAGAAATGGAAGAAAAAGGTGTTGAGGGGGGGACTTAATTAATTAATCACTCAACTTAGGAGGAAAAGCGCCTAACTTAAGCGATGTCAATGGAGAATTAGATCGGGGAAGATATAAGAGGAGGAATTCAACCTAATTCCTCATTATGTTATGATTTTGAGTTGAGAACAGTTTCTAGAGGAGGAAATTGACCTCTTTGATGTTTTGTGGATTTCTGGAGGAAACCACCAACCAGATCAGTTTTGGTGTTGGAAGACACACCCTCGCTTATCGAAGATACCATCCAAGTATTTCATCGTGCTAGATCAGAAGTATACAGATCCAGTTCACAGTTTTTACAGCGCAACCAGTTAGGGCACAAGGGTTAGAGAGGTTTTTGTGTAGCTGGACGAGACCAAGGCTTATCGCGTCAAATCCTTCCGACCCAGTTGAGAGGAAGCCAAGGCGCTTCTTTTGATCCACCAATCGATAGATTCTGACGGTGGAATCTTCCAGGGCGCATCAGACAGCCAGGAAGTGCGCAACTCTTGAGGAGGGACATATGGGTTTCTAGGGGGATTTCCAAATCAGATCCGAGGAAACCCTTCCGACCCAGTACAGAGAAGGCTAGGGAACACATTTCGAGACAGATATCAATGGATTCTGTCGGTTGAATCACCAGGGCGCATTTTCAGGACCTAGGAGGTGCGCAACCCCCCCAGGGGATATCATCTGGGGTCATCCATAGCTTCAGTGAGCCGATCTTCAATCCCACAGTTATCAGGAGGAGCCTAGAGGCCAGGGCACTCAGTTTGGGATAGTTTTCAGGCCGATCGGTTGAATATAGCCACCAGGGCGAGTTTATCCATCATTTGCAACAGTTGTCGTGAGTTTCTCATTTGCAGCAGTTGTCGTGAGTTTCTGGAGCTGCATGTTGTCAATCTATCTATGCATGTGCAGATCTATCCACATCTTCTGATCACGGGTATTTTGCATTAGTTGTATTGTATTCCAGTGACGATCCATGAGATCTAGGTGATGATTATTTCCCTACTTTCAGTATATCAGTGTATTTCCTACTTTTTCCATATAATACATGCTATTGAGATTGTGTTGGTTCCTTATTTCGCATGCATCATATATACTGCTCAAACCTTATTTACAAGACACACACATGCAAAAATCACCAAGCACGTTAAACAAGTAACTAAAACGCATCCAGAAACCCCCAGAGTATCAGTGCAGAGAGTCTTGACACTAGTATAGCAATAAATATCCAAATCCACCGGATTTGGGATATTTTAGAGTCCCATTGGGTTACCAAGGACTATTGTGGCTAGCAATTGAGCTGTCGTCCATCCAAATATTACAAGGAAGACAGGGGATCCCGTGAGATTTTCCTTGGAAAAAAATATATATAACTAAGCAACTAGATGTGATGGTAAAATTGATATGGTTAACAAGAATAACACAACTATCATCACCATATATCTCATGTATTGTTGCAATCCCTAAATTAAAATCATATATTATTATAACTTCGCATAAACCCTATACACTAACTTAAATGGAATGCCATATTTAATGTCCCTCGCAACAATAGAGGCACCACCTATGACTAGCATATATTATCATTATGTAGTCAATTTAGTGGAAGGAAACCTCGTTTTGGTTAACTTGAGTTATTCTCTCATGGAAGTCTTCTCCAATTTTGTTGCTTATGACTATCTTCTTTATTTGATTTAGCTTTTGCATTGTCAAGGTACAATGTTCTTTGCAACTTAATGTTCTTATCTTCAAACCAGCCAATGTAAGATGGAGAACATGGCAATTTCTTGAACTAAGTGCCCTAGTCAAGCTTTACTTTAGATCTAGAACTTAGTAGGACAACGGTATGCCCAATGATTACTTACTTCTATGTGCACTTCTATTGATGATTTGTCATTAACCATCTCAAAAAAAATGGTTCTATTCCTAATGCTAACATTAATCATTTGCATAGAGATAATGCATATGCAAAGGGCTCTATCTGTCTTTTTTATAATAACTTAGGTGCTCCCTGTTACCACACAATTTAGCACCTTAATGCAAAGCCTTCACAAGGCACCAAGACTAGTGGAACATCAGAAGATGTCACCACTGTCACCTAGGCAATAACTTACCTCTCTTTAGTGAAGGAGTAAATCAAACAAGGGAGGCTTCCCTAGTAGCCTCCAAGAATCCCTAGGCAAGATACAATCAAGTCTAGGGCCTCCCGGGTAGCTACTCAATCTACCATCAATGAAATGAGATAAACAAGGTATGGATAAAGTGGTAAGAGAATGCAATTTCCAAACTTGAAGAGATGAGGATCTAGGTCAATCTAGGAGGTTTTCCAAGTCAAATTCATGCTCAAGATAATCCCCAAACACTACAAAAGAAGAAAAAAGCTAAAGGTTGTTGTAAAACTTGAAAGAAAGATATCAATTTACAGAAGAAATACAAGTTATTACAGCAGCAATAAAATCAGCCCTTTAACAAATAATAACACAATAAAACAAGAGGGTTAAATAGTGAGTTAAACTAGGGTTTAATTATCTAGCAAAATCAGAAATTTAAGATGCATATAAAAGCCTTAAAACCCTAGACGTCCAGCCTTAGAAGACTGTAAAAATATATCAGCAATGCAAATTAGGGTTTAAAGATGTTTATTAGGTCAACAGTATGCATAAAAGTCAAAACGCCTTAGTCTTTTGAGGCTGAAAATGAATATTTTCTGTTATAAAACCCTAATTTAACCCTAAAACAGTAAAATTCAAAATTTAATGATTGACTATTGGGAGAGTGACTAGTGCCTACTATATGTTTGGGCATATGGGGTCAATTAAGGACTCCTTTGGAGAGATGTGAGTGGATCTAGGGTGATATCTAGATGTTGTTCACTACTAACCCTATAAGATTCTCCTAGTATATCACTATATCTTGAAAGACAATTCCAGGGAGGTTCTTCACTAGTAACCTTCCAAGAGCTTTAATAAGAAGGGCTTGTTCAAGAAAGATCCAAGAGAATGCTCAACCAAAACTAGAGAAGCAGCATTACACTTACATACATTCATAAACAAAATCACAAGAAAACAATAGACCACTTACTCAAGAAATATTTCACCCATCAAAACCCTAGCAATGAACATCCATAAAGTAACAAAGGCATCCACAAGCATCCACTTCAAAATGTTGCTCTAACTAACCATCCATAGCATTTTTCATAAGAGAGAATGTTGTAGTAGACTAGTAATGAATCTCAGAAGTAGCAATGATTTACAAGTGAGAAGTGCTTCTCTTATTTATATGAGAGATCTAGCACCCTTCTCAGACAATAGAAGCCTAAAAACATCAAATAATGTCTTTATCTCTTACAAACCCTAGAGATAAGGCAACAAGACACAAAATATACATGATACACGAGTGGATAGGTCACTAAGACCCCCAACGATGCCTCCAATATGAAGTAAAGTAGCGTAAACATCAAATCATCCCTCATAAATGTGCTCTCAAACTCACACGTGTGGCATGTGTGGCATGAAGAAGTGGACATCTCACTCAAAGATGAGGTGTATGGGCTCCAAAAGTGAAACATTGCCATGAAGGGGTGCAACGTTTCATCTCCAAGTGGTGTGTCATGTCCCCAAGAGGTGTGGCGTCTCATCAAAGGGTGCCATATCATCATTAAGTGGCCTAACGTCTCCTCAAAAGGTGCAATGTCCCATCAAGAGGTGTCAAACCATGCTCAAAGTGCAACGTCCCATCATCAAAAGAGGCCACATCATACCCCATGTGTGCTAGGGTGTCTCGTCAAGGGAGCCATGTCATCAAAAGGCTCAACGTCCTCCTAGAAGTGTGGAACGACCTCTCTGGTGGGACAACCTCCATGAAAGTGTGTTAGTAGACCCTCAATATCCTCCAAAGGATACAAGTGTCAATCAAGCATGTGGCTATGTGCAATCCATCATCCGAGGAGGGGCTCATGTAGTCCAATGCATCGTGAAGACTGAAGGCAAAGAACACAATTCAAACTCAACATATAAAGTGAATCATGTCAATGAAAAAGCCATTAGATAGATCTCACTAAGTATCTCTTCAAACTTCACACTAGCTTACAAAGTTATATAATTTTCCAAGTTTTGGTATGGGAGGGATCATTATTATCCCCATTAGGTGTGCCCATACCCAAGGAACCCATCAAGGAGTATGTGCAATGGCATGTTGTAGGGTTTGTGCTTTACTTCATGGGTGGATGTCATTGACATGCAAGGTCATGTAAGATATCTATCCACGTGATCGCCCTTGTAGAGGGAGCGCTTATGCAATGAGGTGCCCTTTCCTCGCCATTTTCCAAACCCCTGTTTGCCTTTTTCTTTATTGCTTCAACCTTTTTTGGCTTTTGATTTTCATTTGCTAAGTCCTTTTGTTAGGTATGCATTCATTGCATAGGACTTGGGGTGATGGCCTCTTAGCGAGGAGCTAGAGCTCTTGCTTCACTTTCTTTCTTGGTATTTAGACTATGTTTTATTTGTTTGTTTCTTTGCCTTGCATTTTGAATTAGGGCTTTTGCTCTTTCTAAATCATCTTTTTTATATAAAGTTGCATCAACCTAGAGCATTCAAGCCCCTTCTTCTCATGGGATTATGAAGCATGAACCTTTTTGGGATACATGTAACAACCAACCCAAAAGAAAGGACAAATGGAGTATCTTATATATGGTAAGGGATATGGACATGTTACCCCTATTAAGGCCTCTCGGTAGTAAAAATTTGCCCAAGAGTGACAACAACTGACTAGGAGACGATGATGACCACCAAGGTGAAACAAGGCAAAAAGTATAAATTCAAAGCATCATAATTCATTATCCAATTCAACCCATGTTCACCATTTTCATGCCCAAAACATTGACTTTATCACTTGATATGAAGTATCAGAACAATGTACCTCAGTGTGTCATCTAATGGAAGGCACCATGTAATCTAATGTGAGTGAGTTGAGCATGTAATGGAAGGCATCTGTGGGCAACTGTCTATGGAGAGTCCTAAATGTCATCATCAAAATTGTCGTCTATAATGTGGACCGTGAAGAAAAAATCTCTAGTTACCCCTAGAAGAGAGGGGGTAACACTCCCTATGGTAAGACACATTGTCTGAAAACTCCTTGCCAAGCAACATTTGCAGGGGTGTCTTTAACTTAAGTACCTCAAGTAGAGTCATTCTTTTAGGATGGAAGCTAAGAAAGCCTAGTGTCCTCTCCATAGGCATTTCTTTGCTTGCATCACTAAAGTTTGATATGGATAATTATGATTATTGGCCCTCTCATTAGAGATGTATAATACATATTGAAGAGATTCCATGGATTTCTCTTTGTATCCATCCACTGTGTTCTACTTCTAACTCATAGAGTACATTTGCCTCATATTATTAGTAACTACCTTGGGAAGTACTTATGTTTGGAATATTTTGAGGCTCTCTCTCATCTATGCCTCTTCTCTAATGTGATTGATTTGTTTATGGTGTTACCACCATAAGGATACTATTCAAACCTAAGGAGCCCTACTTCAATGTTTTCCAACAAAAATTTGAGATTTTGCCTCACATACTTATATAGTAATTTCTGTTAGAATGTGCTCGTTTTACCATAGACAATATCATGTTGATTTGGTACCTGAGGAGGTGTTCCCCATGTGTTATTCCCTCTTAGCACATGTGGGAGAGACATTTGCCTTTGTCCTATGTACTTTATGTTCTATTTTGTACTTGACT
>JZKD02S1219779.1:166972-185901 GCA_000966675.3 Picea glauca | reverse complement strand
AACTTTTAACTTCTTGACTTTCCCCCCCTTCAGTGTGAGACTATGACCTAGTGGGGGTGCCCAGGCCACTGAGTCTCCTCCTCACCTCTCTAAGAGGTGGGGGACATTACATTCAGTGATCGGAGAAGCCATGAGGATGGATAAATCAATTTTTAGAGGTAAAATGATTAATTAATTAATTAATTAATTAAGTTATTTAATCAAGGAATAATAAAATAAAGTAAAATTCACTTGGAGGGAAAAGGTCAACAAAGAATTAGGGTTTCAACAGTGAATTAGGGTTTTGGAAATCTATAAGAGAAGAGTTAGCGACCTAATTCATCATTATGCAGATTATGACTTGTCATTGAGGATAAGAGGCACATATCAGTAGAGATAGTTCAGTGTATTCCAGGAGGAAGAAACCAGTTAGTTGATTTTGATGTTGAAAGACACACCCTAGTCACCAGGAAGATCATCCAAGTCTTCCATCATTCTTCATTAATTCCGCAGTTCTCCCATATTCTAGGTATTATCTTTTAGTTGCTTATTTGTATTCAGGCTAAGACACTTTGTCTTTTGATCTAGCCAAGTGTTGTTATTTTATTCAGCGGCAGTTGCTTATTTGTATTTTGAATAATATCCTTTGTCTTTTGATCTATTCAAGTATTGCTAGTTTATTCAGCCGCATTTGGCCATTTTTTAATCCACAGAGATATCATAATACAAACTTTGCAGTCCTTTGTCACGTTTATTATTTGTATGATCATTTATATGTTGTAAACCTTTGATCCTACACACACATTAACAACGTTTCCTAGACTAGCCAAGTTAGAAACATTATAGTGGTATCAGAGTTGGTTTTCCTGCCAGCCTAAGGGGAAAATCAGATAAGGATCTAGATACATCATTACCATCGAGTGGATTGACAGGAGCATAGATGGAGCCTACACCCATTAGATGCAGGGAGCGTTGCTACAGTTGCAAAGTGCCTTGGAAGCCAAATCACATATGTAGGGGTAAAGAGAAGGTGCACATTGTTGAGGTGCACTATGACAGCAAGGATGAGGAGATGCATGTGTATGAAACCATATATGCCTATTTGGAGCAGTCCGATAAGGCTAGTGACTCTTGCGCATCTGAGAGACAGTTTTATGGATAGGATGATAGCACATATGCTTCATCTTCCCCATCAAGTAATGTTGAGGATTCAACACTTCAACATAGTGGTGACACTTGTGAGGATTCATATGTGTTGGTAGTTAGACATGATGAGATTAGGAGGTTGGATGACCTACCGGTGGGTGTGGACATGGCTTCCAGGAAGTCATGTATGGACAATGATGAGCTTCCTATGATGAGTGAGCCACATTTTTCATTTTCTCAGTCACCTATGCTAGCCACGACACATGAGGATATCAGTGGCATTCCTGATATGGTAGAGGAGCCTTGTGTGGGGATTGTACACAAGGAACGTATGGATCTGCAAACCTAGGAGGAGAGGTATGGCTTGGAGATAGTTGACCTTACACATACCTATTAGTATGAGGAGATGGAATCACCACTCTTGGAGATTCCATTGATGGACCAGGTTGTGGGGACCGACAACTTGTTGGGAAACTTACTCCCAGGATCGATCTACAGTGATGAGGATGCACTCCTTATTGATCAGAATGACCATAGCATGTGTTTGGACACATCTGTATGGGATCCAGGCACAGATGATATTAGTAGGGTGAGTGCATGGGAGGATACAGTTGCCCATACCGGATATGGTGCGATTTAGATAGGGGTCGCAGTTGGTGATGGCATGCAGTGGCATATAGGAGGACTTATAAGCATAGGGGATAGTGGGTAGTTCAGTGCCTTATATTTTGAGGAGTGTGTTGTTGGGGATTCCATTGTTGACACTAGCAGTGAGAGGCATGAGGTAGAACCTCAACAGGATTGTGACCAGGAGCCACGACACTTGGTAGGACAGTTGAGAGTCAATCAGGACATGATCATGGCAACCACTAAATGCATTGATGATACGCATGAATTGGTGGCAGGTTATTATTGGAGGGCCTCGATGGCACAGGATAGTTCAGATGGGGGACTTGTCATTGATGACTTCCATACACTCAGGGAAAGATTGATAGTGTTGAGGGCCAACTACCAGCCATTGTTGGGGGATAGGGATTACCTATTGGAGGTTGGCGAGATGTATCACAAGGCACTGAGGGAGAAAGAGGTTGAGGTGGAATGACTCACTCATGAGTTGGTGAGCACACAGATATTCTCGAAAGGTATATAGACATCCCTTCAAGAATCATAGTCTAGATCAGAGGATCTCCTTGAGGAAATTAGACAAAGATCCACTACATTTATTTCAGCAGAGAGTCAGATATATCCCTTAGCCACATTGCGAGAAGATGTTGGTGGTTTAGCAGTGGAGCACCAGTTGAGGGAGGAGCATGAGGAGTACCCAAGATCATTGATGAGTATGGATAGATATGATCCATAGATGCATGAGGATGCCCATAGGTCACAGGGACCACCCTTCACGAGGGGTGTTGAGACAGTTGAGCACACACGTACACATGGGGATTCCATAGCCAGGGGAAGTTATGAGGACACTTCCATTTGTGTTCCAGGATTGGTTGACCTTTATGTAGAGGATGACCCCATAGTATACCCAGGATCCAGGATGTTGGAGGTGTATATAGGAGATCACATGAGTATGCAGGGGCACATAGTGATGAGTGGTAGTTCACAGAGACATACATAGTTGTACAGTGGGATTCAAGGGGATGCCCTGGATTGCAAGGAGGAGATGTACTTAGTAGAGCATGGAGATTCCTCTCCCTTACAACAGTATACAGATATGGGAGATCACCTTCACCATAGCAAGAGTTGCGTGAGTGATGATGGATGGAGAATGATTGGCCCGAAGTTGGTGGAGGTACCTACCATTGTACCCAATGGTTGGTGTTCAGTGGTGAGTAGAGGCGATTATTTACCATGGGTGTCGATGGATGAGATTTTGGTTAAGTCCTTTGGATTGACCAAAGCATATGATACTTTCAAGTCCTACAGTTGGTTGCAGATATTTATGATAGCCTTTTCCGATACTTTCATCATTGACAACATCACAGGGGGAGCTAGACAGTGGCAGGAGACATGGAGAGTTGGTAGGCCGAGACCACTTAACAGGAGTGTCTTGATTGCATTCATCAGGATAGGGGTGGATCATTAGGGGAAGACAGTTGGGGCCATGGGATAGAGGATATCTCAGTGTTTTCTACATATCTAGACTCTCATTGGGATGAGGGTGGAGTGCTTTCGATAGTTGCCAATAGGGCACACCAACAGTTAGTGGGGATTGGAAGTGATGAACTTCCAAATTTGACATGGGATCTGGGAGTCCATTTGGTCAATAGTTTGTTTCATCTTATGAGGATCCAGGAGTGGAGGGTCCAGTATGGATACTTTGAGCAGGCAGTCATGATTAGAGTAGAGCAGCATTGACATGATGGTCCATGTTAGATACTAGCAAGGGACCCTGGGATTATAGGACCGAACATTTCATTGACTGATGGAGAAGAGAAGATGTTTGCAGGGGAGAATCAATTTGATTTTCCATTGAGTTTCAGTATTGGGGAGAGCACGTCACTGACTAATGATTCATTGAGGTCTTGTAGCACCTCACTATGGCAACAATATGTTTAATTGGTGGGGGTCTTGTTGAGTTTGGTATGGTTTGGTAGGATAGACCCATTTCGAGTTGAGGCCATGTATCATTTGCAAGAGACTCATGGTGTTGATATGTTACAAAACTATACTCCACGGGGCATTGTAGTTGACATTCTAATATGGGATCCAGGGATTGGAGTGCTTGGTAGTTCAATGTTTGATGGATTTGAGTTTCAAGTAGAGTGGTTACTCGGGGAGTTGACTCAGATTCCTCGACCATTGATCATTCTACTCATTAGGAGCATGTGGGTGTCATGCATGGTGAGCACTTAGAGATACCACATCTTTAGGGGAGTCTACCTTGTGTCACACAAGTGGATATGGGACCCCGATATCATATGTAGTTGGATTCAATTATTGCTTGAGGACAAGAAATATTCCGACAGGGAGGACTGTAATGTCCCCATTTTGGGACATTATAACTTTACAGAGTGCTATGCCTATTAGAGCCAGATAGGGGTGACAGAGAGTTCAGGAGATATTGAGGGGTTTTATTAGGCCCAACTTGCATCGTTCATCATTAGGATCCATTCCTCATAGCTTGGTTTTGGTTTCGTTTCATTCCGACGATTTCCATAATTTTGAGTTATTATGGGTCATATCTTAATTAATTTCACTACGAAGGTCATAATGGGCATATTACTTGGAGAAACCTCTTAGTGTAATAGTTTATTGGAATCGGGAAGAACAACACTACATGATAAGATGATGAGAAGTGACTTTCAGTGGTCAGAGAAGCCATAAGGATGGATAAATCACTTTTTAGAGGTAAAATGATTAATTAATTAATTAATTAAGTGCTTTAATCAAGGAATAATAAAATAAAGTAAAAGTCACTTGAGAGAAAAGGTCAACAACAAATTAGGGTTTCAACAGTGAATTATGGTTTTGAAAGCTATAAGAGAAGAGTCAACGACCTAATTCATCATTATGCAGATTATGACTTGTCATTGAGGAGAAGAGGCGCATCTCAGGAGAGATAGTTTAGTGTATTCCAGGAGGAAGACACTAGTTGGTTGATTTCAGTGTTGAAAGACACACTGTAGTCACTGGGAAGATCATCCAGGTCTTCCATCATTCTTCATTGATTCCGCAGTGCTCCCATATTCTGGGTATTATCTTCTAGTTGATTATTTGTATTCCGACTAAGACCCTTTTGTATTTTGATCTAGCTGATTGTTGTTATTTCATTCAGCCACAGTTGCTTATTTGTATTCTGACTAAGATCCTTTGTTTGTTGATCTAGTCAAGTATTGTCATTTTATTCAACCACATTCAACCATTTTGTAATCCACAGAGATATCATAATACAAACTTTGCATTCCTTTGTCGCGTTTATTATTTGTATGATCATTTATATGTTGTAAGCCTTTGATCCTACACACACATTAGCAGTGTTTCCTAGACTAGCGAAGTCGAGAACATTACAAAATATGAGTCTCTTGTCTTGGGTTTGAGAGCTGCCAAAGACATGAAAATTGAAGAGCTAGCAGTGTTTGGAGACGTTGAGTCGATTGTTCATCAAGTAAGAAATCTGTATTAGGCTAAGCACCCGAATTTAAGGGAATATAGAAATGAGGTATGGGATATGCTTGACAGTTTCTTCTTGGGTTTTAATATTTCATTTGTTCCAAGGGAAGAGAACTCTATAGTAGATTCCTTGGTGGTCTCAACAAGTAATTTTAAGGTCCCTTTGCCCCCCAAACTCAAATATGAGGTGGAGATAAAATACAAACCCTCTATTCCTGACAACATCAAACATTGGAAGGTATTTGAGGATGATATTGAGATAAAAAAACTACTTGAGGCTATGGATGAATTTTCGTATATGCATATCAACGAGGATCGGGATTATGAAGAAATCCCTCATGCTGATGTTTTTATGAATAAGATTGCTAACCATCATATTGTTCAGTTTCCTAGCAACCATATTCTAAAGGGGCTTGTCCCTTTGGAGATTTTTTTTGACAGAAATGATGTTGTTGTAAAGGTTGAAGGATCAACTGAAGAGGCTGGTGTGACTGAATTCAATCTAGGGACAAAGGAGGATCCCAAATGGGTCAAATTGTCTCGACAAAAGAACAAAGGGTTGAGTATGTCAGACTCTTGAAGGAGTGCGCTGATGTTTTTTCTTGGACATACAAGGATTTGAGAACATATGACACCAATTTCATTGAACACAAAATCCCTTTGAAAGAAGATTCCAAACCTTTCAAGAAGAAGCTCAGACACATAAATCCCATTCTGCTGTTGATTATGGAAAAGTAAGTCAAGAAGTTGTTGGATTCAAAGATCATCATCCCTTTGATATTTTCAGAGTGGGTGGCTAATTTGGTTCCCATCAGGAAGAAGAATGGGGAAATCGGGTTGTGTGTTGATTTCAAAAATTTAAACAGGAGCTCCAAAAAGGATAACTACCCCTTGCCGAAAATGGAGCACATTTTGCAAAAAGTGATTGGTTCAGCCAGGATGTCTATGGTTGATGGTTTCTTCGATTACAATCAAATCTTTGTCTTTCCTAAATATAGAGAAAATACATCTTTCACAACTCCTTGGGGCACATTCATGTATGCTAAAATTCCCTTCAGATTGATGAATGCGGGAGAGACCTTCCAGCAAGCTATGGACATTGCCTTCATTGAAGAAAGGGATAAATGTGTAGTCATCTATCTAGATGACATTACAGTATTCTCCAAGTCTGATAAAGAGCATTGTTATCATCTAAGGAAGGTTTTCATGAAGTGAAAAAGGTTTGGTCTCTCCCTCAATTCCAAGAAGTCTTTATTTTCCATGCAGGAAGGAAAATTGTTGGGGCATATTGTCTCAGTTGAATGGGTAAAAATTGATCTGAGTAGAGTGGAGGCCATCTAGTCCTCGTCGTTTCCCAGAAACAGGAAAGGGGTTCAATCATTTTTGGGTAAAATCAACTTTCTAAGGAGGTTCATTTCTAATTTTGTTGAATTGGTTAAATACATTACAACCATGCTCAGGAAGGGGAATGAAGTGAAATGGACTGCTAAGTCAAGAGATTATTTCTACCAAATTAAGAGAGCGTTGGCTGAAGCACCTGTGCTCATCATCCCAGACTATTCCAAGGAATTTTTGATATTTCCCTTCGCTTCATGTGATACACTAGTTGTTGTTTTGTTACAAAGAAATGTTGAAGGGTTAGAGAAAGCTATTTCCTTTTTCAGCAGAGAACTGAGGGATGTAGAAACAAGATATGATATCATGGAGAAGCAAGCTTATGATTTGGTAAAGGCCCTCAAATCTTTCAAGATCTATATTCTTCATTCAAAAATTACTGAACATGTCCCCTCGGCCTCAGTAAAGGAGATTCTAATCCAACCTGGTATTGATGGGAAGACAAGCAAGTGGATCGCCAAAGTTCTGGAGTTTGACTTAGAAATAAAACCCACCAAATTGTTGAAAGGCCTAGGTTTAGCCAGGTTACTAGATGATTCGAATTGCAAGGCATTGGGGGTAAATTTCATGAAATTAGACTCAGAGAATCAACAAACTGGGATTTCCGATGAATACTACCATGTCAGCCCCAACTTAGCAGAATGCCCCTGGTATAAAGGCATCATATACTTCCTACTGGAATTGAAGCCTCCTAATGGTTTGAACAAAAACAAAGTGAGAGCTTTGAAACTCAAAGCAATCAAGTATTGTATCATTGATCAAGTGTTGTACTGGAAGGACCCTCTGGGACTTATGTTGAGATGTCTGGACCCACAAGAGGCCGAAAAGGATATGATTGATTTTCATGACAACTCATGTGCGGGACATCATTTTTGGAGGACCACAACTTATAAGATGCTTAGAGTTGGGTATTTCTGGCCCAGCCTTTTCACCAATGTCTGTGCAAAGATCAGAGCCTACACTAAGTGTCAAAAGTTTGATGGAAAGAAACAACTCAAATCTTTACCTTTGCAACCTGTAGCAGTTTCTAGACATTTTCAACAGTGGGGTCTGGAATTCATTGGAGAGATCCACCCAACCTCAAGTGGTTAGCATATGTGGATTTTAACTACCACTGACTACTTTACCAAATGGATATAAGTTTGCGTCCCTACAAGGAATGATTCCCACAAGGTAATCATAAGCTTCTTTGAGGATATCATCTCTAGATTCGGTTGTCCAAGAAGGATTGTTACGAAGAATGCTACATCATTCAGGGATGAACCATTAATCAACTTCTGTGAGAAATGTATAAATATGTATAATTCAATGGATATCAATACCACTAGAAGAGTGGCCACCTCATTTTATTCACTCATTGTAAGGAATCCCAAGGAATTGGTACACAAAATTGGAACAACACATGGAAATTGCAAGTTGGGAAGAAATGCAATAGAATTTTGTGATTACATTTACATTTTACCATGAGAATCCATAAATAGATACAAAAATGAGGTTGGTAATAGATAGGATTTTTTAAAAACTAGATGTGGAGATCATGACAACTTATCAGAACCAGAAGAGACAGATAGTCAAACAATTTCTACATTGTTATCATGTCAAAGAAGAAGAAGATCCAACATAAGAGAACCCGTGCAACATCAAGATTATAGAAGTTGAAGGAGAGAGAGAGGTATAAGTTCCAAATCTAGATTCAAAATATTATGTTGCACGACTGAATATCAAGAAGGTAAATATTGGAACAACAAAAAACCCAAAGATTGCAAGCATTGCAGATTATTGGGATAGTCAGACAGTAGAAAGAATAATAGAGTTATTGCATGAGTATAGTGACCTATTACCAAAGATATTCGCATAGATGAAAGGAGTTGCAGGAGAAATTGGAGAGATGAAGATCCATTTGAAACCAAATTCCAGACCAATAAGACAGAGACCTTATAGGTCAAATCTAGTGTATAAGAAGAAGTTGGAGATAGAAATTGATAAGATGTTAGAGGTTGGTGTCTCAGAACCTATGGAATAATCATAATGGATCAACCCTATGGTAGTACAAGAGAAGAATAAAGGGGGGGTAAAGATATGTGTAGATTTGAGAAAAGTGAATGATGCATTCCTGCACGATCCTTTTCCTACCCCATTTACAGATGAAGTTTTGGAGAACGTAGGAGGTCAAGAGGCCTACTCATTCACTAATGGGTTTCCAGGATATCATAATATTAGAATTGCACTAAAATATAGACATAATACTACATTTACAACAAAATGGGGATCATATGAATATACAGTGAAGCCATTTGGGCTGAAGAATGCACCTGCATTTTTTTCAAGGGTAGTAGTACCTTCCTTTAAGGACTTTATTCATAAGTTTTTTGAAGTTTATTTGGATGATTGGAAAATCTTTAGTTTATTGAAGGATCATGTGGAAGTGTTAATATTGATGTTAGACATGTGTAGACAGTGTCAGATTTCATTAAATATTAAGAAATGCATTTTCAATTCACCTTTTGGAATATTTTAAGGAATGTGGTGTCTAAACAGGGTCTGGTGGTTGATCCTACCAAAATTGGTATCATATTTAATTTACCACCACCTAAGTCACTGTGCCAGTTAAAAAGTACACTTGGTCATACATGGTATTATAGGAAGTTTATAAGGGGATATGCACAGATTACTACGCCAATGGATTTATTTTTGAAGAAGGACATTAAGTATTAGTGGAATGATGAATTCCAATAGATCTTGGATATATTGAATGAGATGATGGTGACAACATTGATTTTAGTGTTTCCAGAATGGGCAAAGGAATTTCATGTGCATGTGGATGCATTTGCAATAATTCTTGGAGCAGTATTAACACATCCATGAGAAGGTGATATAGATCACTCTATATCATTTGCAAGTAGAATGTTGTCATATTAAAAAAAAAACTACAATACAACAGAAATAGAAGGGTTGGACATGGTGTATGCATTGCATAAATTTATATATTATTTGTTAGGTCAACATTTTAATATGTTTACATATCATTATGCTCTTAGATATTTAGTCAATAATCCAATGTTGGGGGGAAGAATATGCATATGGCTACTTTTATTTCAGGAGTTTGACTTTTAAGTTGTGGTGAATCCTGGAAGATTGAATGTAGAGCTAGATCATCTTTCCACGATAACTAATGGAGAAGAACCAAGTAACTTGGAGGATAACTTCCCAGATGCACAATTGTTTTCAGTACACATTGTTGATGAATATTTTGCTGACATTATTGATTTTTTGAGTACAGGATTTTCCCCAAGGGAATTTAATATTGTGCATAAGAATAATTTGGTGGTTAGAGATGCAGACTACCAACTGATTGCAGGTCACTTATACAAACTTGGTACTCTGCATAAGATAGTACGCGCAAGATTATGGTGGCCAACAGTTCACAATGATGCAAAGGATTATTGTCATAATTGTGATGTATGTCAGAGGGTTGGAAAGCCATCCAGAAGGGATGAGATGCCATTAATACCTCAATTAACTTTGAAGATATTTGATAAGTGGGAACTAGTTTTTGTACAACCAATTAATCCATTAGCCATAAGATCAAGAGCTAGATATATCATTACAATAATGAAATATTTGACCAAATGGGTTGATGCAGCACCAGTAAAGGATTACAGCATAGAGACAACAACACACTTCTTATTTGATCAAGTGTTCACAATGTTTGGATGCCCTAGAGTTTTGATGAGTGATCGAGGGACACATTTTGTCAATAGTACTATCCAATAAATTACTGAAGAACTTGAGATACATCATTAGAGGAGAAATCCTTACCATCCTCAGGCTAATGGGACAATGGAAGTGTTTAATAAGATATTGGAGAATGCCTTAACCAATATTTTCAATGTGAACATGGTTGACTAGGATTTGAAGATACAAACATTATTATGGGCTTGTAGAAATACATGAAAGAAGCTTACAGAGCATACACCTTTTAGATTAGTGTATGGACAGGAAGCAATAGTTCCTCTAGAATATTTGATACCTAGTCTATTCGGTGAAAAAATTACATATATGACATAAAGAGGCGCAACTCAAGAAATATTGGCACAACTCATGGAATTAGAAGAATACGTAATTGTAGTTGGTTTCCATCAAGAGGTAAAGAAAGCAAAGGAAAAGGCTTGGAATAACAGACACATCAAGAAGAAGAACTTAAAAGAAGGAGATATGATTCTCCTCTATGACAGTAAATATTTATAGCACCCACAGAAGTTCAGGATGTATTGGCTAGGGCCATATGATATAAATTATGTCACAGTTGGAGGTGTTGTGCAATTGTAGGAATTAGCAGGCATGGAGATGCAAGGATTGGTGAATGGTAGTCGACTGAAATTGTATAGGGATAGTCAACCTACCAACCCTCAGTAGATGTGTGCAGAAAAGTAGATTTTTACATGTTGTATATAATATGAATTAAAATAAGAAAAAGAAAAGAACAAATGAGTAAAATAAGAAAAAGGAAGAAAAAGAAGAAAAATGAGAAAAAGTCCAAAAAGAAGTAGGTAGATGGATAAGTGGTAGACACACAGTTGAAGGATATAGTGCACAACATAAGTTAAAGATAGGTATGACAGAATATGAAGACACTGTGCAATGGAAAAATCAAACACAACATGAAAATTGGTCAAAACATTAAGAAAGGAAGTCAAGGAAAAAGTTAGATACAACATAACATTTATGGCAGACCATATAAAAGTAGGAAACTTGCAAGCTAATCCTCCTTCTGACTTAGAGAAGACGAGAGATAAGGAAATAAAGAAGAACAAACACACAAAGTGACCAAGTATCTGTGGAGTTTTCAACAACAATTCAAAGCAGTAGGTTCAATATTTTGCAGTATGGCACCACTGAAGGTTGGAGAACCTAGTCAAATGACAGGGAACACCTGCAACAACACAAGATTTCCAAAGGAGAAAGTACGAAAAGTTGAAAACCCTATTCAACAAGCAAGATTCATAGACATGGACATGATTACATCACCTAAATAAATGAGCCCCATGCTTGTGCAAGAATATAGGTTGGTCGAGGAGAAGATGAATGTGGATCCAAGGGTTGAAGGAAAAAAACCTACCGAAAAAAAAAATCCACATGAAAAATTGGTTTGGGAGAACCATAGTATACACATGAGGAAGATGACGAAAGGGCAGAGTTGGATGATCCTAGGGCAGAGACTGAACCAATACAAAAACCTATAGCAGAGACAATACATCAAACAGAAGAACACGTGCAAGTATAAAATGTTATAGGAGAACCAGAATCAGACACAGAGGAAGAAGAAGAAGCAAATCAACAGGAAATTCCATCAACTGTGACATAAAACAGGAAGGGGAAATAACTAATACAGAGGTCACCATGCAAGTAGACAAAAGTCATAATAGCCATACCGTGCATACCAGGAGGAGTGAAAATCCTTCCTAACATTTTAGGATGTGTATAAAAACTAAGGTACACATACCAGGACGTAGCAGATAGAGATAAATTCCTTGAATTTGAGCCACATGTATACACGTGGAGAAAATGGATCAGTGCAACAAGATTTCCAATATTGGAACCTAAGCAATGGATTACATGGTTATACAACACATGGATAATGAACCTACTGGAAATCCCTCATTTTGGACGTGGGAAGGATGTGAATAATTGCTTCAAATAATTGTGGGAGTTAGTACATGGGGGTATTTTATGGCTAGACAAGACATTATCAATCGATGTTGATATTATTGCGAAGATCATAGGTCTTCCTGCTGATGGAGAGATACCTGAGAAATATCTGGATGATAAAACTGAGAAGACCCTGGCAGAGGATATGAAGAAAACATATGGAACAGTTAGAGGGTGTAGGGGAATTATAATTAATAGGATCAATGAACCTATGAAAAGACTGGAAATGAAGTTAATGGAATGCAAATTGTTCAGGAAATGTCACAAGGAAGAGGCACCGACAAGATTAATAGCACCAGTTGTGTAGTGCACGAAGGGGACTTTACATAGATGGAGTCTGTATTTATTGAACCTATTTTTGGGCGATTGCAAAGATTCACAAAACTTAGGAAAAAAGTTTCATTACTCATGGTTGATCATACTTATATCACTAGTGGGATGGAGACACCCAAAATACAATATGTTTTTTCAAAGGATAGTAAAGTGTCATGCAACATAATATGAAACATTATGGCACACTTCAACTCCAAAAGATAGGAAGGCCAACTCCGATATATTTGCAATGTGCTTAGAGGAGATACAGGAAAAGGTGGTTGAGACATGGAGGATACCATCATAAGTGGTGGATCATCACAAAGAGATAACAAAATTTTAGGTATCAAGGAACAATATATGGATTTAGGAAAAGAGATATCCAAAGAAGAATTAGTTGTAGATGAGGTACTACATCACTGGAGATTACTTTCAATGGGATACGAAATATTGGCTAGACTAGTGGAGGGTACCAATGACCTTAAACAAGAAACACAAAGGGAATCGTCTAGTAGAAACTAGAATGTCACAGAAATCCAACAGTTCGACAACAAACACCAAGAAGGACATTGAGCATACAAAGGATACAAGAGGGAGTATCACAGTGAGGAAACCAAGATAACATAATAATATCCCAAATACATCAACACAAGAAAAGGATCATGCCAAAGTGACTAATGGATGAGAAAAATAGGACTTTAATGGAAGCACACAAAAGTAAAAATAATGTTCCTATATAGGAGGAACTCGGAGGAGGAGGAGAGATCCCAGACATAGAAGTAACTATAGCTTCAACGTAGACAAAAACCTTACCAATGAAGAGGATGGTTCTATAGGAAGCAGGCTAGAGAAAAAATATGAACGCACGTAAAAGCATCCCAAAGCTGACATTGACACATGATTATGCTAAACTAGTAGCTGAGAAGGTCCATGACCGCACAACAGAGTCATGGGACAATGATGAGAAGCAGAGGGAGGAGATCATAAAGAAGATATCAGAAGTTAAGGAAAGTTTGGAACAACTACAATTATGCAACACAACATAAGGAAAAAGCGCAGCCACAACAAACTTCTTAGGAAAAGACAGTTCACGCACATGAGACTATCTAGCTCATAGTGGTGGGTAGTGAAATTTTTTGATCACTCAGGATATGCCGCAAATATATGAGGAGAGAGAACAAAAGGACATGAAATACATTAATCACTTGGACTTGGTGCTAGACAAGGTTCCAACCAAAGTGTTATATAAAATGCAAGTTAGTGTAACACGAGAGATCCAATAGAGAGCACACGCAACCGCGACAAAGTTACAAACAACCAAGGACATAAGGGACACATTGAAGATAACCCTCAACGAAGTGCATATTGAGAAATATGAGGAAAGGAAGTGCATTGGCCAAATAGAGAAATGTGTAGAAGAATTTTTCAAGTTAATTCCAGACAACATGCATAAAGGGTCACATTTACAGACAAAAGAAAAGATTGAAAGAATAGTGCAGGCGATGGAAGATTATAAAAGTCACATAATAGAATTAATAGCACAATTGAACCCAATCACACAACAACTCCTTTCCCTGACTTCCAAAACCACGAAAAACCCTTGCCATAGATCAATGGCTCTAAGCTCCCCCATGATCTGAAGGCCCTAGTTCTTTCAGGATTTTGTGAATCGAGAGTTCACAACTCTTGACTCTGAACCACAAACTTCTCCACTTCCCGAATTTCGAAATAGAGAAATTCAAGGATGAGATCAATGACTCCTCTTGATCCTAATCCAATGGCCACTATCCCTCCTGAGCTTCTAACACCTAACAACTCTCGACAATATCTCCCTTGTTGGTTAACTAGATACGACGACCCACGGTAAATTGACACTTCCTCGAGAAGTGTTTCCACCATCCTTTCCATTTCAAAACTCCTTCTCCAAACACTTTGGCGTCAACCCTTCTGAGTTTTTTTATCTGTTGGGTGACTTAAACACTTTCTTTCCCTTAAACTCTTCAAGGTTCTATCCCTTCTGAGCTTGGTTCTCCCAGAAATCCTGGACTCTAAGGAATTCCTGCACCCACACCTTGTGGCATTTGCAAATGACCTCTAGTTATTTGACCCTTCAACTTTGTGCACTCCTTTCAACAATGATCCTTCAACTTCCCCTTAGTTGATAAATTCTAGGACTTCAACCGGCCTATGCACACCTTGCACGACTCTATGATATCTCTTCACTTATGTTGGTATGATCACACCGATATCTCTCCTGAGATTTCTAAGATAAAACTCAGAACTTCGTCGACGCACACCTTGCGGACGTTCACTACCCTCTTTGCAGGATTTCTCAGGAAGAGAAACAATTGAACCTCATTCTTCTCTCATCACATATTTCATACATTCCACATGAAATTAAGAGCATTCATACACACACAACATTGAAATAAATGGATAACAAAGAAACAAAACACTGTAAACATACCCTTCAACAAATGTAAATAGTAAGTATAATAACACCATGAAATTGAGTCAAAGCATTCATATATTAACTCAAATGTTCATGTACATGGATTCTTCTTTGTGTTCTTACTCTCTACAACTCTACAACTTACTCAACTCTTACAATTGGGAATGATACAATGTTACAAGCGAGGGTGTCATTCTATCTATTTTCCCTCCTACACTACAAGATATCTAATCTGAAATAAAAGCTACAACAACTTTTCATAAATTACAATAAATGCCTCTTTATCCGACAGATGTGAGCAACGCTCAAGATCTGTATACAATATCCAAAACATAAATGTAAATACGCATCTCGATTATTACATTAATGTCTCTTTATTTAAATTTAAAACATTTTCAAAATGTGCGTTGGTGCATATCCAGTTATATTCTACCTTTGCGCTTACTTTGATAGCTACTTACGATGCTCCTGCATCATACTCCTCTGGCTAGAAAATTCATGAACTCCTGTTCATGAGCTCCTACAATGTTCGGATATTTTCTATGCTCTCGCAACTGGCATATTCAATCGGATGTTTTCCATTTTATTTATTTATTTATTTATTTATTTTTTACTGGGGGAATCGGTAACTCGCGGTTCTCATACTCGCGTGACACGGGGTCGATCCCTAGGCGGCTACCACTATAACCCCAGGTGCAACCACCCAGCCTGCAAGAATGGCGCACGAGTAAGTTCGGGTGAGAATCGAACATGAGACTTCATTTACAAATTTCCTTCCATTTACACGGCACTTGCCAATCCGTCTACACCCGTGCGGGCAGATGTTTTTCCATTTGACCAAATATTCAAAGTATGTTTTACTTTGGGTATTCTTTCCAACTCTCTGATCAATAATCTTTTCCATCTATGGCCTTTTAGCTACCGGCAATTGGTTAACCCATTGAACTTCCTTTTGATTCTCTTCTACTCCTGTTTCATCAGCCCTGTAAGGATACATGTCATTTATGTTGAATATGGGTGATATTCCTACCCCATATGGTAATTCAATCTCATAAGTGTTTTCCTCAAACTTTCTTATGATTTTACACGACCCAATTTTCTTCATTTTCATCTTGTTGTATGTTCCCCTTGGGAACCTTTCTTTTCTGAGATGCACTAAGACCAAATCACCTACTTCAAACTGAAGTTCTCTTCTATGTTTATATTCTCTGCTCTTATATTCCTAGTTGGAATTTTGCAATCGCTCCTTAATCTTGTTGTGGAGTTCTTGCATGCCCGTTGTAAAATCCTTTGCACTAGCACTTCTGAATTTACTCTTCTCTAAGTCTATCAACTCAGATACTCCTCTCGGCTACATTCCATACATGATCTGGAATTATCTTTGTCCTTTACTCCTGTTTGGTGAATTGTTATATGCAAATTCAGCCCGTGGCAGAATCTGATCCCACTGACTATGATGTTCATCTACCAAACTTCATAACAGATCTCCCAAACTTTTGTTTACTAACTCAGTTTGTCCATTCGTTTGAGGATGATATGTTGAGCTAAAATATAAATTAGTCCCCATATTTTTCCATAGGGTCCTCCAAAAATGACCAACAAATTTGGTATCCCTATTCGATACAATACTTTTGGGTAAGCCGTGAAGTCTAACAGCTTCCTTGAAAAACATATTTGCAATATGAGTTGCATCACTGGTTTTCTAACATGGAATGAAATGTGCCATTTTAGAAAATCTATCGACTACCACAAAGATTGAATCACACCCTCTTTGCGTCCTTGGAAGTCCTAAAACAAAATCCATACTTACCGCATCCCATGGCCTCTCCAGTATTGGCAATGGATGATACAACCCTCTATTTTGTCTTTTCCCTTTTTCATGCTGACAAATTCTGCATCTGTTCATGAATTTCTTGACATATTTCCTCATCCCTGGCCAATAGTATGAGCCATTCATTTGTGTGAATGTCTTGTCATGGATGAAATGTCTAGCCAATCCTCCACTATGCATTTCCTTTAGAATATTTTCTCTCATAGAACTCTTCAGAATACACAATTGATTACCCCTGAACAATATTCCATCCTATATCAAGTATTTATTCCATTGGATTTTGTCTCTGAGAACTAGATTCTCACATGATTCATAAGCATACTTAAAATCTGAATCATCCCTGTACATATCCTTGAGGTTATTGAAACCTAAGTTCTTTACTCTGAACACCTGCAGAATCAAACATTTCATGCTCAAAGCATCAACAACTTTGTAAGTAGTTCCAGAAATATGCTTTATAACAAAAGTAAAATTTTGCATGTATTCAACCCATTTTGCATGCTTCTGGTTTACTTTCTCCTGTCAAGTTATGAATTGTAATGCATGGTTATCACTATACAAGAAAAAATCCTTCGGAACCAAGTAATGTATCCATTTCTTCAACGCTTGTATGACTGCATAGAACACTTTATCATACGGTGAATATTTCATCTTTGCATCATTTAGTTTCTCACTGAAGTATGCAATCAGCCTATTGTCTTGACTTAAGACTTCTCCAATCACAATTCCACTTGCATCACATCTCACTTGAAATGTTTTGTTGAAATCTGGTAGAACCAGAACTGGTTGTCCAGTTATCTTCTCCTTCAACAACTTGAAACTTTTCTCTTCTTCCTCTGTCCAATGAAAAGATTTGTGTCTTTTCTTGACTGTTTCCATCATTGGTGCACATATTCCACTGAAATTCCTGATGAACTTTCTGTAAAAACTAGCCAATCCATGGAAGCTTCGAACTTCAAAGATACTCTTTGGTGATGGCCAATATTTGATTGCTTTTACCTTCCCCGGATCCATCTTCAATTCATTCGAAGAGATTACAAAACCCCAAAAAATAAGTTCTTTCTTCATGAAAGATGACTTCTTAAAATTTATCAACAATTTCTCTTGTTGTAACCTTCTCACTACTATAGCTAAATGCTTCAGATGTTCTTCTTCAGTCTTACTGAAGATCAGTATATCATCAAGATATACGATTACAAAATTTCCATTGAAATCCTTCAGGACTTCGTTCATCAATCTCATAAAAGTACTTGGCGCATTCGTCAGACCAAACAACATGACAATCCATTCATACAGTTCTTCATTTGTCTTGAATGATGTCTTCCATTCATCACCTTCCCTCATTCTAATCTGATGATATCCTCTTTTCAGATCAATCTTCAAAAAAAACTTTTCTCCACTCAAGCAATCCATCAAGTCATCCATCCTCGGTAAAGCAAATATGTACCTGATGGTGATTTTGTTTATAGCTCTTGAGTCAGTACTGTTGTGGGGTATTCTACCCTACGGACTAACAAGCTAGGGATTTAAACTTGTACGCAGATCATGACCCTTCATAAGCTTACTTTTAACCTTCTACCCAAATCTAAAACCCCTTTTCTCAGAAAAACATGAGAAGAATCAACTAACCTTTTTATCGACGGTTGAAGTAGATCCTTTTTTGAGCTTTTATCCCCTTGCTGCTGCTGCTCCTTCCAAAAAGCTTTCCTGCAATCAAGACAAAACTAGGCATGCATGCTACTGATCTACTAGAGGGTTAGAGATTAAACATAAATCAAATAACATAGATAAGACTCATGTATTTGGGACGGGAAAAGTATCTTTTTCATTAATCTCAATATGAATCAACTTACAATTATTTCAAAGACCGACCACCGTTCCTCGATCCTGATCCTGGGCTCCTCCTCTTCTTTGTCCTCCAACTGCTTTTCTTGAACTTCTCCTAAAGCTTGAGGAAAGGCTAAAGGGTTGGGACAATAATGGACT
>JZKD02S1219779.1:104012-141605 GCA_000966675.3 Picea glauca | reverse complement strand
ACAAACTTACAACGCAAATCCCCATGGGATAAGATTTCAAATTTAAAAATTTGGGAGGGTCGGTGCCTCTCCCCTTCTCCATTGTGCATCTGCGTGTTGGCATGCTGGTGTGTTTGCTAAGGTGGAGAAATGCTTCTGTATCATACTCCCCTACTAGGAAAATCATGAGCTCCTTCTCATGAGCTCCTTCTCATGAGCTCCTCTTCTCCAGTGTTGAAATCCTCCTGGATCCCAAACTCTTCCTTGGAGATGTCCTCTTGCTCCTCTCCAGCTATGTTGCTACTGCTATTGTTGACGCTTATTTTGTTTCTTCGCTACTACTATGGAAGGATATGCTCTATTCAACTCCTCCTTCCAGACTTCTTATGTTGACCTCAACATCAGCCTCCTTATCTCCTCTAGCACCTTGTCTAGTTGCTCCAGTGGTTGACTCTTCTTATGCAGTCTTCTCTGTTGCACTTCCTTATAAATGGGTAGATCAACCTGATTCCCCATGTTGTCTTCTTCTCCCTTTTTGGTGCTAAGTTGCCACTCTACTTAAAATTCTTTTTCTACAGTCTCTTATTGAAAAACCTTCTACTTAGTCACCTCTGCTAACATATTAGCTTCTGCCATTTCTCCTTGTGATGGTTCAACTCCAACTTCCTCTAGTTTTTCCTCTGGATGGTATGCTCCTCCATATGCCTCCAAATTGACCTATTGGATGTGAAATATTTGCACCATGACCCTTCTCTCTAGGGATTCTAGTTCCTCATAAATATCATCAAGGTCTATGGTGTCTTCTTCTCTTTCTACTGCAAGCTCTAGTGTTGTAGTCATGTCTGTTTCAGCTTCCTGGCTGAAAATTTCAAGTCGTTCTTATGAATGCTCATCTTCTTATTTTGGGTTATACATTGGTGTATGCTCCATTTCTTCCTCTTTGACAGTGTCTGGTGGTTGTCTTTCCTATTTTGTTTCACTCTCATCACATGCATTGGCCTCTACTTGGTTGTTTGGTAGGAATATCTTGATCCCTCCAATAATCAGAATGCTCATCTAATCCTCCTCTTGGATGGTGAGAGTATTTAAATTCTCATCATATTCATGCACATGGTATGAAAACCCACATGAACCTTCACCTATCAACATTCTCTGCTAACCTGGACTCACTTTTGAGCTTCTGAGACTTTTCAATAGTCTCATTTCTTTCCCCTTTCCCACCTGGAAATTTGGGAATTTTCTTTTGCCTACCTGGCAGCCTATGAGATCAACCAATCCCATCTCATTGTCCACCTGGAAATATGAACGGTCATTACTTCTCCCCTGGAAGTATACGAAACCTCCACCTGATCTCTTTCCATTGCCCACCTAGAAACTCGAAAGTCCATTTCTTCCCACCTGGTAGTTTATGAGATCTTCAGCCGATCTCTCCTCCTCCTTATCACTGAGGTGTCTCCCAACTTTTGGTTCACAGATGTAAACCATTTCCTCCTCTGTGTCACTGAGGTTTTTAACATACCTCAACCAAATTTTCAACAACCTTCGTTTTCCTCTGGCCAACAATCTTTTAACTGGCCACTTCACCTTCTTCTTCATGGGCCACTCATACACCCAATTTGCTTTAGCATTCTGTTGCATTTGAAATGCAAGATTATCCATTCTTGTTCTTATCTCATTTAGCATCAGATATATCTCTAGATTGCATTTCTACTTGTGGCCTTCTCTTCAACCATGCTCATGGCCTTCAATAACCATTTCCACCTTCTACCGGATCACTCTGCATCCGATAGTATCTCCATATTATCCCACGACTCACTTGGTTGTTTAATTTTTTGTTGCTATTCTGCGTGCAACAACTTCTCACAGAGCATCAGTACTCTGTCATCCTTCACCTATTGTCTATAGGAAAATTCTCGTTTGTGATACCACCTAATGTTATCATGTCATCTCCTTTCACTGTCTCCCCTTTGTCTAGTATCCGTAAGAAAATCTCAGTCTTCTAATACTGCTCGATGTCATCAGATTATCCCCTTTGCCTACAGAAATCAATTATGTAGCTCTAATACCACCTGGTGTCGGAGTATTTTCTTTATCTACTCTCTGCTACAAAATTTTAAAATCTAAGCTCTGATACCACCTGGTGTCAACGTATTTTCTTTATCTACTCTCTGCTACAAAATTTAAAAATCTGAGCCCTGATACCACCTAATGGTATCAAATAGTATTCTTTCACCATATTTATTTTTTCCACGGTATGCAAAAAAAAATAATGCTCTAATACCACTTGATGCAGCCCCCCTCCCCTTCTAGGGTTCTGTGACCTCCTAGTCTTTGTATTGTTCCAATGGTTGATTCGTATTGACTCTTTAGGTTCTTGAATGAAACCATATCAAATATGCACAGACCCCTTTCCTCCTTTAAGCGCAGGTCTTGTGACACCCACACCCTCCGTCTGTTCATTCTAGCGCTCTTCAGTTTGCAGGTGCTAGCTCCTCTTCACTAGCCCCTTCCTTCATATGTCCCTGGTATGTTTCCTTGTCCTAATGTGCGATTGCGGGTGCAGACAAGAGTGGTTTTGAACCAACCCACTTTTCTCCCCACAATCCTCCTCGTGCTACCACATACCCCTTTGTGAATACAGTGGTTCCAATTATGGCCCTCTCTATATCAATTATCCTCCGCACAAGTTCTGGAACTGCAATCCTTCTTGTCCATCAATCTCTAGCCTCTTGGTGCTCCTCGTGATCAATGACTATTATCGAATCTCTTCTCTGTTATTCTTTCCTCCTTACACACATCTCCCCTCTATATCTCCATGATCTGTCGACATGTATCTCCCCTCTAGACCAACGATTGTTGTTGACTCCGCCTTTCTAGCCTTCAAGAGTTTCAACTCTCAAAATCCACTCTCCTCTGTGTGGAAATATCCCAGAGTGGAAGATCTGTCGCCACCTATCTTCTTGGATCTATGGTCAGGATCTCCTTCGTGAGTCCATCCTTCAGGAATCTCAATTCTCAAATCCTCACCCCTGCTGACTAGTTATCTTCCATAGTGGAAGATCTACTGAAATGTATCCTCCCCAATCAACGGTTGTGCTACCGCTTTGGGACTTTGGCCTCCTCAACTAGATCAATGGTCCTCAGACTCCCTTCTCGATCAACAATCAAGATCTCCTCCAGATCTTTGGAATTTTCCTCCTCCATTTTCTTTCAGAGTTATGGATCTGGCGTCATGTGTCTTCCTTCTGATCGACAGATCTCGTCGTTTTGGATTTCTGGGCTTCGAAAATCTCAAATGTCAAACTCCTACCTTCCTGTGACTTTTATCTGGAGTTGATAATCTATTGGTGTGTGTCCTCCTCAAATCAACGACTGAAGTTTACTTCGGGTCTTTACCCAGAGTGCATGGATCTGTTCCATGTCTCCCCTAAATCTGACGGCTATGAATTGCTCTAGAACTTTACCTGGAGTTCACATATTTCCACCACATATCCTCTTAATCTGATAGCTACAAATCACTTCGGGACTTTACCTGGAGTGCTCAGATTTTCACCATGTCTCCTCTTGATCTGACGACTACAGATCACTTTGATACTTTACCTGGAGTGCTCAAATCCTCACCACATCTCCTCTTGATCTGACGGCTATAGATCACTTTGGGACTTAAGGCTTCATGAATCTCAAATCTCAACTTAGAGACTCCATACAATTTTCCCAGAGCTCGTAATCTACCACCACGTGTCTCTCTGGATCTAGCAGTCCATATCTCTTCGCTCTTCAGCGCTTTTTCTCCTTGGCGCTTTGTCTCTTCAGCTATTCGTTTCTTCGTCTCTTCAACTCTTTGTCTCTCCATCTCTCTGGCGCTTTGGCTCTTCGGTCTTTAGGAGTCTCAATTCCTATTCACTCGTTCTTCCCGCAACGTCTTCACCCGAATGGATGGATTTCCACCACGCTGCATACCAATCTGGAGAGGGTCAATTGGAGTTCCACTCAGGCGTGGGAAAACTAGCCAAATTATTGTATGGCATCCTCCTAGATGATGGATGGTCCCAAATGAATTTGGGACTTCGGGACTTTTGTGAGTCTGCTCTCCTGAGTGTGTGCAAAGCGTTAAATCTCATGCACCTTCATCCGGATCCAATGATTGTTGATCCTTTTCTCTTTGATCCAATGGATGGGATCTGTTCTTCTCCTCTATGCTTCCTTTTGTTTGTTGGATGTAGATATAACGGTCCAGGTTCCTCCTCACAAATAATTTGATGGTTGTGGTCTCTCCTCCTCCTGAGCTTTAGACTTCTGCTAGCTTGGAAGAATTAGTCTGTGTTCAAATATCTCGACCTTTGAACTTTCTCTCACGAACTAGACTCCTTTGGGTCTCACTTACGCTCTTTCAAGCATTATCTCTTCTAAGATTTTGGACTTAGAATAAGTCTATCTCATACACACTCTTTTCGTTATCCCTTATGATATTGATCTCCTCGAGGATTTTGATCTCCCACGCACTCCTTGCATTTCTGGGATTTTGTTAAAACTCAGATCCTAAGTACTTCTTTAAAATAAATTATTCTCTCCCTACTGGCGTTCTCCTTGCTCGATGCACACCTTGCAGAGATTTTCCTCACAGAGTATTTAGAAACTTTGTTTCTAACTAAAATCAACACATACTTCTTCCTGTGCACTCTTGCACTTGCTTGATGCCCACCTGGCAGAGCTCTACATAGTCCTCGGTAACTATTCCTTTCCCTGAACTCAATATAGAGTTCTTCCTGTGCACTCCTTTCACTTCCACTGATGAAGGTTCAACAATATCCCTCATGATATGTCCCTTGAGGTTTAAACCTATGTCAACGCACTCCTTGCAAACTTTGTGCACTCCTTGCACTCAGAAGATCAAAGATGAGAAACAATTGAAACTCATACAATACTTCACCAATTACGCATTAAAACCATAAAAATGCATAAAAACATAAAATGAAAACAAATACATAAACAAACTGTATGCAGGAAAAACTGTTTTTCTATTATTTTTGTGTGTCTGTACAGATGTTTTAGAAAAACTAGAATGTAACAAAGTCCTCGTTCTCTCAATCTCTCTCTCAGAACTTCTAAGACCTCATAAGGCCTCCCCATCATTCTCTCCTCTCTACCCATTACAAAAGAGGGCTCTACGAGCTTAATCCTCTTCACCACCTTAGTGCCATCACTATCTTAGTTATGACACCATACCTCTATGGCTACATTCCATAAATGTTTATCCAGACCTGAATACGATCTGGAGCTGCTAAAAGTAACTATTTAAGGAAATCCAACCACTACATGTACAAAGGTATGGCCTGGCTCTTACAACCTTACAATGAAAATCCCCATGGGATAAGATTTCAAATTTAAAAATTTGGGAGGGTCAACGCTTCTCCCTTTCTCCATTGTGCGTATGTGTGTTGGTGTGATGGCACATTTGTTAAGGTGGAGTAGTGCTCCTGCATCATGAACATGGCATAGAGTATCAAGGAAGTTACATATTTATAGGACAGAAGAATGCAATTATGGACATGTCTGCAAGAGGATGAAAATGTGTAGGTGTTGGAACAAAATGAAGAAAGATACAACACAACCACACAGGATTTGAAGCAAAAGAAAAATTCCATGAACATTCAGGAGAAGTTGAGGAGTGCACAAGAGTTAAAGAATTTATAGAAAAAATTAAAGAATGTGCAAACAAAGAAGCATTTGAGGCAGGCTCAGTTGGAGCCACTACAGGAAGATGTAGAGAATATGTTGAGATAAATGGATACAACAAAGGGAAAGACTGAAAAATTTAGGTTGGAGGTTGAAGAAATGTTGAAGGAACACACCATAGTGTATACTCTAGAGTATATTGCATATAAAATCACACAAATGAAAACTTATGTTGAAGAGATTTCAAGAATATTCCAGGAGCTTAAAAAGTTAGTCAAAGAAGCAAACATTCCCTAAGTGGCTCGAGACGAGCCATAGGTTAGTGTTGGGGGCCTATTGGAGCAAGATATTTTGTAGCAAAGTTAAATGAATAAGGAAGAGTGCAAAAAACAAGAAATACACGTAAGGAATGGACCAAATAAGCAGTGCACGCTGAGAATCAAGTAAATATAGTGCAAAGTCAAAGGCATAAGAAGGATAACATGACGAGGAATGAATGGATCGAAGACCAACCGCGTGAAAGAAGTTACTATGTGGACAAACCTAATCCACTTAGGGTTAGGGTTTTGGGTTATGATGTAAAGGGTTTTTAACCCACTTTTGGTAGTATAAATATATGATGTATGAGGTAGTTAGGGGAGATCTATCTTATCTTTGGCATGTTTGGAGAGTTTTGATTTGCAATTACTATTTTTGGGTCAAGAATCTTGGAGATGAGTTTGTTTTGGAGTTGTAACTGAGGTTCAGGTCATAAGATATGGATCTTGGTGCGACACTAGTCAGCCTCACCATTATTAAACTGATGATGTAATGCATGCAACACAATATTTTCGAGATGAATAATAAAGAACACAAATCTTTGTGGACGTAACCAGGGGGGTCAACCACGGTAAAATATTGTGTCAATGTGTGAAATTTGATTTTTATGTGTTGCAATGATTATTATGTTGAATGAACGAATGGATACCTTAATATGTTAAAGTTAATTTACAATGTGCACTAGATATCTACTATAGAATAAATGTTAAAGGTTAATTGAATGGTAAATATGATGATGAATACTGAAGTAGAAAAAGTACAGGTATGCCTAACATCCCATGAGAATCATCCATTCCTTGATTGCAGACATCTAGGTCATGCAATCACCTATAATCCATCTTGGGTGATACTGTGTTGTGCACTATGTGCATAGTGTTTCCTTCTGGTTTACCAGAGGGGCCGATGGTTTCTAGGGTTTTGTTGGAGAACTAAGGTAGAACCCAGGTTATCCCATACATCCAACATAATGTACCTGAATAAATGGACTCCAGATTTTAATTCGAAGAATGACACGCTGATGCAAGAGCATCGCTTCACATCAGCAATGCGCCAGCTAGACAACACATTCAATGCACATTCAATGGAGGAGAGAGGCTCTAGTCCTCTTAGTTTTCAAATTCAAAAATGCAATAATTTTTGTAACGCTGAAGAGACACACAGATTCCTTTGTGCATGTAGTAGATGGAGTCACCTTTAATGGTTGATAGGCTGAGGATATCTAGATCTGATTCGGACTAGACATCCATTGATTGTAATTCATGTCATTAATGAAAGCAGGTAGCTTGGAGGGAAAGGCTCAGGGAGCCCCTCTTTGTAAAAGATATTTTGTTTTATGATATTATTTTTGGTAGGGCAGAACAAATGAGATTAGGATAGGAATAAAAGAGAGAGTCGAGAATATGTATCAGTCTGAGCTTTGTACACATTGTAATCAAATATTTATGTTAATGAAAAAAGAGCATTTTTTCCTGCATATGATTCTTTATGTGTTTATGTATTTGATGAATGTCATGTGTGCTCATTTATGTTGTAGATGTGTGTTAGGGTTCTATCTGTATGGACAGACATAAATTTGTTATCTGTGAGTTCCTTGATTTCAGTCTGGGTTCTTAGTGGCCAAATAAAAGGGGTTGCATGGCAGAGTGTTGAGGACTTTGTGAGACAATGCAAAGAGTGCACATATGAATTCTGTGTTGGATTCAGGCGAGAACGTTTCAGGAGGGCGCACCAGAGGAATAATTAACTCAAGGTAGAATCCTCAAGGTTACTAAACACCTTGGAGGAAAGACTGTATAGGGGAAGTCACAAAGAGACAGAATCATTGAGGATTCTATGAAGCTCTGGCAGGTGGGCATCTAGCAAGTGCAAGGAGTGCACACGAATAACTCTATTTCAAGTTCAGAGAGAAAACATAACTACTGAAGGTTCTGTAAAGATCTGTCAGGAAGGCATCAAGAAAATGCAAGGTGTGCACCAAGGAACTCTATTTCGAGTTCTGTGACAAGAGAAGTGTCCAAAAAAAGACACTTACAGAGTTTTTGAACACTCTGTAGGCTCAGCAAGGTGTGCTTGAGCAAGAAGTTTCCAGGGGGGAAATTACATCCTACCAAGGAGAGAAAAGGGACAAAGTTCATGAATACTCTGGAGGAATACCTATGAAATGATTTCACCAGGTCAACACTCGGACGAAGTGTTGAGAACCAGCCATCAGAAGGCTAGTCGAAGTGCAAGGAGAATGTGTAGAGAGAACTTGTTTCAAGTTCCAAGCTCAGGAGGTCGAGCGCAGGAGTGTGCAAAGAGGAGCACCAAAAATATTTTGAAGAAGGCGCAAAAGGGTCGAGTCCCTTAGAGACTAAGCCAGTCAAAATATCAGAAGAGATAGCACAAGGAGTGTGCAAGGGTGGACTTATTCCAAGTCCCAAAGCTCAGGAAGAGTAGTGTGGAGATGTACACAGAGCACAAGAGAAATTCGAAGAATGGGACATTTGAACGACTAAAAAATCTTCTAAGTCATAAGATCAAAGTTCAAGAGAGTTAGCGCCAAAGGATTTTACTGGGACTCGTTAAGGAGTTGAACGGGCGGTAGAGAGATTTCGAAGAGGAAACGTCGATAGCCGACATTAGTTGGATCAAGAGAAGTTGCGAGGAATTTAACTCTCAAAGCTCAAGAGGAATAGGAGCCCTCGATCTAGGAGAGATATGAACCATTATTTTATTTCGCATGATCGAATACCGGGAGTTATGAGGACAAAAGTCCTTAGTTTCCAAAGCCACGACATGAGAAATCGTGATTCGATCACAACCGTAGATCATGGGAGGATCTGGACTGTCTGATCAAAGTCGAGACAGGTGAGAACGTTCATGGGAGAGGAGATCAGATCTAGACCATTGGATCTGATCATGCGGACCAATAGTCGTTGGATCCAGAAAAAACGGCATGAAAGAAGTTCCAAAATGACTGGAACTATCCATCGTCAAGAGGACAAGTGGTAAGCGATCAACATTTCACTGACTTGCAGACAAGAGAAGTCAAAGGGGATAGCCGTGAGAACTCGCAAAACATGAACTCATGAAATCATCAGAACCGTCCATGAGAAGGGACACGTGGAGAGCGATCAGTGTTTCACTGACTCACTGTTGAAGGAAGTCAAAAGGAAGATTTTTAAGAACTCACAAGTCACAAAAGCATGACGTGATCTGAGCTATCCGATTAGGAGGAGCATGAGCCTTTGATTTAGGAGGCTCTGAAATTTAGGCATTTCGACATTTCAGCAGTCGGGGTGTGAAGAAGTTGTGACTTGGAGGTCGTATGTCACAAAATCCCAACATGATCATGATCATTGATTGAGGAAGGATCTGGGCCATCAGATCTGCAACATCGACATTTTGGGATTTGGGTGTGCAGAGGTGCATGGCATCGAGAATCCCCAATACACGAAATTGTGACGTGCTTAGAATAGTTGGCCCCGAGTCATGGTGCGTGGTCACATGGATGGAGGCTAAGAGAGGAACTAGGGACCGTTAAGCCCTTGTCTTCATTTCGGGACTCGAGAGTTCAAAGGAAGGAGAGTCGGGTGGCATGAAGTCCCAACTCATGAAATTGCGACACGCATTTTGTGTAAGTGTGTGGTCACAACCCATGGTTGCATAGAGGAAGGGGCTAGTGAGAGAGGTTATCTCCCATCGTGTAATTTTTTCAGAAAGAGGAATGGCGCCAAAGGATTAAGTGTGTGAAGTATTTTCTCAAGGCCTATGCCAAGAAATTAAAGGACCTATGGATTTGTCGAGGGGTTCCAACAGAGACCCGAAGAGCCATTTTGGCTCAAGAAAGAGAAGATCCAAAGACTGAGAGGTCGCAGAACCCCAAAGGGGAGGGGATCTACATCAAGTGGTATCAGAGCCAATTTTTGTCTGTAGACAGAATGTAGAGGGAGTCAAAGTAAGTAAGGAGAATACTCTGATACACACCATTAGGTGATATCAGAGTGGAATTTTGTCTGTATGTTTTAGGTGAAAAAGATTGAAGGATAAATTTTGGTAACATGAAGTGGTATAAGAAGTTCATTTGTATACAACAGGTGAAGGAAGATAGGGTGTTGATTCTCTGTGGTGATTGTTTCAAGGTGTGCAATAGTTAATAGATAGCCAGGTGAGTTGTGAGAGAAGATGGAGATGCTCATAGAGGCAGAGTAATCCATAGACATTTCAGGAGGGTAGGTAGAAGGAAGAAGATGCCTACTGAAGTCCATGAACTTGGTCCAAGAGAAAATTACCACCAGAAGAGAAAGGATGAGATGGATAAAGAGCTCAGCGAGATAAGGGAAAGGATGGAGAAGCTTGCAATTAAAATACAGTAAGATGAAAAAATGCATTGGGTGTATGAGTGGCCCATGAAGAAGAAGGTGAAGTGGTTGGTTAAGAAATTGTTGGCTAGAGGAAAACTAAGGTTGTTGAAGATATCGCCGAGGTATGTTGAAAGCCTCAGAGATGAAGAGGAAATGGTTCACATCTGTGAGCCAGAAGCTGGGAAGAGTCTGAGTGATGATGAGAATAAGAGATTAGTTGATCTCATGAACTATCGGGTGGGTAGTGATGAACTTTCAAGTTTCTAGGTGGGCAATGAGATGGGATCATTGGAGGATCTCATAGACTTCCAGGTGGGTAGAGAAGAAATCCCATATTTCTAGGTGGGAAAGGTAGAGAAGATGAGACTATCAGAAAGTCTCATGAACTTAGAGGTGAGTTTAGATCAGCAAGGAATGTTGACAGAGAAAGATCATAGGAATCTTCTGATCATTGGGGGAATTCAGGTATTCCTTCCACATAGATCAATTGAGGCCAGAGCTTGTGTTGCAGGTGCAACAAAAATAGAAGGACAACCAACATAAATTGTCAAGAAGGAAGAAATGGAGCAAACACTGATGTCTACCCCAATAGTAGGAGAAGAGCATTCACCAGAATTGCTCAAAATTTTCAGCCAGGAAACTAAACAAGGGATAACTATAGTATTGGAAGTTGCAGAAGTAGAAGAAGCAGAGGAGGAAGCAGGCAGCATAGATTTTTCTGATCTGTATGAAGAATTGGAATCCCTAGAGGAAAGAGTGACAATGCAGAGCATGCACATCCAATAGATCAGGTTGGAGACAGAGGGAGCATACCATCCCAGGAAGTAGTTGGAGGAAGCTGGAGATGCAAGAGAACCGGTAGAAGAAAAGCTGTCAGAAGGACAAGATGAGTAGTAGCTGAGTGATAAGACTATAGAACTGGATTCTACAGCAAAGTGGCAAGCTAAGGCCACAAGAGATGAAGAAAATCACAAGGGGGATCAAGTTGATATACCCCTCAACAAGGAGGAAGTGCAGCTAAGAAGACTGCATAAGGAAAACCAACCATTGGAGCAGCTGGAAGATGTACTTGAGGAAATTAGAAGGTTGATGTTGAGTTCAGCACTAGAAGCTGTCAGAAGAGAGAATTTGAACAGGGGGAAGCCTACCATAACAACAAGGAAGAAACAATAGCAGTAGCAGCAAAGCAGTGGAGCAGATGGATAGCTCCAAAAGATAGTTTGGGATCCAGGTGGATTTCAACAGAGCTGGGAAGCTCATGAGTAGGGGCTCATGAATTTTTTACAGCAGTGAATTATGATGCAGGAGCATCACTTCATGTCAACAATGTGCCATCTAGCCATCACATTCAGCGCACATTCAATGGAGGAGAGAGGTGCTAGCCCTCTCAGTTTTCAAATTTGAAAATGTAATAATTGTTGTAAGGCCGAAGAGCCATGCAGATTCCTTTGTGCATGTAGTAGATGGAGTATCCTTTAATGGTTGACATTCTGAGGATATCTAGATCCAATTCGAACTAGAATCCATTGATTGTAAATCATGTAATTAATGAGAGTATGTATCTTAGAGGGAAAGGCTCGGGGAGCCCCTCTTTGTAAAAGATATTTTGTTTTCCATTTTTATTTTTGGTAGGGTGAAACAGATGAGATTAGGATAGCAAGAAAAGAGCGAGATGAGACTTTGTAGCAGTCTGAGCTTTTTAAACATTGTAATCAAATATTTATGTTAATGAGAAAAGAACATGCTTTCCTGCATATGATTCTTTGTGTGTTTATGTATTTGATTAATGTCGTGTGTGTGTTCATTTATGTTGTAGATGTGTGTTAGGTTTATATCTATAGGGATAGACAAAAATTCATTATCTGTGAGTTCCTTGATTTCATTCTAGCTTCTTACTGGCTGAATGCAAGGGGTTACATGACAGAGTGTTGAGGACTCTGTGAGCCAGTGCAAAGAGTGCACATCTGAATTCTGTGTTGGATTCAGGAGAGAACGTGCCAGGAGAGCCCACCAGAGGAATCATGAATTCAAAGGAGAAGCCTCAAGGTTACTGAACACCTTGGAGGAAAGACTATGCAGGGGAAGGCATAGAGAGACAGAATCACTGAGGATTCTGTGAATATCTTCCAGGTGGGCATCGAGTGAGTGAAAGAAGTGCACGAGAAGAACTCTATTTCAAGTTCAGAGAGAAGAAAGAACTATTGAAGGTTCTATAAATCTCTGTCAGGAAGGCATCGAGCAAGTGCAAGGAGTGCACCAAGGAAATCTATTTTGATTTTTGTGACAAGAGAAGTGTCCAAGGAAAGACACTTATAGAGTTGTTGAACACTCTGTAGTCTCAGCAAGGTGTGCTTGAGGAAGAAGTTGCCAGGAGGGAACTTACATCCTGTCAAGGAGAGAAAATCAAGGAGAGAAAAGGGACAGAGTTCCTGAATACTCTGGAGGAATAACTGTGAAAGGATTTCACCAGGCCAACACTCAGACGAAGTGTTGAGAACTAGCCATCGGAAGGCTAGTAGAAGCACAAGGAGAACATGCAGAGAGAACTTGTTTCAAGTTCCAATCTCAGAAGGTCGAGCGCAGGAGTGTGCCAATTGGAGCACCAGAAATCTTATGAAAAAGGCACAGAAGGGCTAAGTCCCTTAGAGACTGAGCCAACGGAAATCTCAGAAGAGATAGCACAAGGAGTGTGCGAGGGTTGACTTATTCCAAGTTCCAAAGCTTAGGAGGAGTAATGTGGAGTTGTACGGAGAGAACAGGAAAAATTCAAAGACCAAGACCTTCGAATGACTCAAAACTATTCTAAGTCGGAAGATCAAAGTTCAGGAGAGTTAGCGCTAAAGCATTCGGTTGGCACTCGTTAAGGAGTTGAATGGACGGTAGAGAGATTTCAAAGAGGAAGTGTCGATAATTGATAGTCGTTGGATCAAGAGAAGATGCAAGGATGATAAAGATGAGAGGCATTTAACTCTCAAAGCTCAGGAGGAATAGGATCCCTCAATCCAAGAGAGATTTGAACCATTAGTTTATTTCACGAGATTGGATACCGGGATTTGTGAGGACAGAAGTCCTTAGTTTCCAAAGTCGCAACATGTGAAATCGTGATTTGATCAAAACTATAGATCATGGAAGGATCTGGACCATCTGATCAACATCCAGATAGGTGAGAACGTGCATGGGAGAGGAGATTAGATCTGGACTGTTGGATTTGAGGACGTGGACCAACAGTCGTTGGATCTGGAAAAAGGTGCATGAGAGAAGATCTAAAACCTCAGGAGAACAAGTGGTAAGCAATCAACATTTTGCTGACTCGCAGACAAGAGAAGTCAAAGGGGATATCCATGAGAACTCGTGAAACAAAAACTCACAAAATCATCAGAACCACCCATCAGAAGGGACGCGTGGAGAGAGATCAGTGTTTCATTGACTCGCTGCTGAGGGAAGTCAATGAGCAGAGTTTTAAGAACTCACGAGTCGCAAAAGTGCGATGCGATCTAAGATGTTAGATCAGGAGGAGAGTGAGTCATTAATTTGGGAGGCTCTAAAATTTTGGCATTTCGACATTCAGTAGTCGAGGTGTGAAGAAGTTGTGACTTGGAGGTCACAAGTCATGAAATCCCAACATGATAGTGATCATTGATTGAGGAAGGATCTGAGCCATCATATCTGCAGCATCGACATTTCAGGAGTTGGGTGTGTAGAGGTGCATGGCATCAGGAATCCCCAATACATGAAATCACAATGCACTTGGAAGAGTCAGCCCTGGGTCATGGTGTGTGGTCACATGGACGGAGGCTAAGGGAGGATCTAGGGACCATTAAGCCCTTGTCATCATTTCGAGCCCGGGAGTTCGAAGGAAGGAGAGTCGAGTGGCATGAATTCCTAACTCATGAAATCGTGATGTGCCTTTTGCGTAGGCATGCGGTCACAACCTGTGGTCTCGTAGAGGAAGGGGCTAGTTAGAGAGGTTAATATTTGTCATGTTGTTTTCTCGGGAAGAGGAATGGCACCAAAGGATTGAGCACGCGTAGGATTTTCTCAAGGCCTATGCCACATAATTAAAGGACCTGTGGATTTGTTGAGGGGTTCCAGTAGACACCCGAAAAGCCATTTTGGCTTAAGAAAGAGAATATCCAGAGACCGGGAGGTCGCAGAACCCCTAAGGGGAGGGGGATCTGCATCACATGTTGTCAATAGTTCTAGTATGTGTTCATTTTCCTTTTCTTCCCATACACTTTTGGAATGACTAAACCCTAAAACAAATTGGGAACACGCTAGTTAGATTCATTGATTGTGTCGAACCAAAAGAAGGCCTGCAAGAGTTTTCTCTCCTAAGTGTAGAAGTAGATATGGAAAAGGGATTACCAAAGGACATTCAATTCACCCAGATAAATGGTCCTTTGTCCATAAAATAGACTACGAACAACTTCCATTTAAGTGAAAATATTTTCACGAATATGGTCACTTTGCAAAAAATTGTCCCAAGACAAATGTAGATCAACCATAAGAAAAAGATCATGAGCAATGGAAACAATCCAAAAGAAAGAAAATTCCAAATAAAATGACAACACAACAGCAAGAGCATAGAGAGATCCACATTCCTTCTTCTCCTCTCAAAGGAAAGTCTTCGATGATGGGGAACCATGAAGTAGAAAGTAGTAAAAACAGGTACACAACACTAGAAAATATAGAGGAAGAAACAATAGACTCAAAGGAAAATGAAACAACATAAGAAAATCAGATCCAACATGAAAAATATTCATCTCCCACACTAGATCATAATGAACTAGATGTAAATCATCTTGTGGATCCTTCCCATAATATGAATCCCCCTGAGCTTCTTCAGATATTCCAGTAATATTAGAGGAAGATAATCAAGAGGAGTCTGGGGAGGATCCGGATTTGGAGATCACTAAGAGAACCAAAGTATCGAGGGTGAGTCAGAAAACTAATTGAAACAGAAGGGAAAATTATGCAACTCGAGACAAAGAATTGGGAATCCAAACCACTCTTGAAGAAGTATTCAAGAAAGATGGGAAACTAGGAAAGGCACCCTCTACTAAGGGGCATACTTTTCACTCTAAAGAGGGGGGCATCCAAAACCATAAGTAAGTAATGAAGCTAGTGTAATATCCCTAAGGCCAAACCCAATTGTACATGTAAATACAAATGTACTTAAGTTGGTGAGTTGTTTTGATATAATTTTGGGTGCACCTTTCATGGCATAATACACACAGGTATTGTGCAGTAAAATGAGGATGTGAGCACATTCCAGGAAACCGCGTGCAACATATTAAGTGTGCACGATGTTGAGACTAGGGAGCCTTTGTGTATATGATATGTTTTATAGGCTGGTGAGCCAGCTATTATAAGCTAGAATGCTTATGTTTTGATTAGGCTGGAGAGCCTAGATGTTAAAGGCTAGTGCGCCTATTTTTGTACATGTCCCATATTTAATATAAAATACATCGTTACGTGCAAACCGACCATGATAAAAGATATGGGGGACTAAACTCCACTAGTTAGGGAAAGGGAGGGGCTAATTTAAGAAAGGGTCTAAGCTAGGGAGCTTGAGCCAAAAATGAATATTATATTAATATTTCTTAAATCATAAAGTATGGATAATTATGTTATCCTAAGTTCTAAAGTTGGGGCCAAGTGGGCCAAAGTAGCTCCCAACATGACAAGTGTCAGGTTGGGGACATTCATACATATTGTTGGGACTTAGTTCATTTTGGGGGATTTTATCGATTCTTCATGCATCCAGTCAATCATCCATGAGTATGAAAACACCCATTGAGTTGATCTTCGTACCATCATTACTGTACTTGAACCTGTGTCCATAGCCATTTTTTTTTTGTTGGCATAGCTAGTTATCTTGGGAGATGGACTGAAGAAGTGGGTTTTCAAGCCTGTGGGATATTGAAGAGGCAGGTTTGTCAGGCCTGTGAGCAATTCTCTAGGTGAGAGAATTGTTGGGGATTGATTTCCTGAAGATGTTGAACTACAACTGCAGGGCTCTGAGACTTCTTGTCTGGCCTGTTGTTGAAGCCCTAGAAGAGAAGTGGGGCAGCCGAGGGACTATTGAGCACAGAAGGAGAACACTTCCTTGGGTGGGACAGGCATGTGGGGAATGAGGGACTATAGGCTGTTAGTTGAGTGAGCACATGAGATGGAGTCTTTCTTGTTGTTCATGAGCCTATAGCCTAATTAGGAATCCCTTTACCCGGGTGGAGTTTAGTCCCATCTCGGGGGTGACTCGTTGTTGAGATTGATGAACAATGTGGTCTAAGGCTAGGAGGTTCGTGGACAATCTGTAGGCAGTTGGTGATATTCTTACAAAGATAAGTGTCAATTGTGTGATAAATCTACATGTTGCATTGTTATTTACGTGTGTATTTTTGTGGTTTTCTCCTATGCATGTTTATAACTGTCTCTATGTTTATGGGTATTTCTCATATATGATGCATGTCTGTGTTTACTGTTATTTCAGTGTGAATTCGTGCTTTTTCATAACATATTTTTCTATTCACGTTTATATATAATCTTCCACAAGAGCTATGTATGTGTATATATCTTAATTGCATGCAGTTCAAAATATGTATGTAGCATAGCTCAGCGTGACGTTGGGTTTGTTATAGTATGTTCCGCAGAGAGAGAACATAAGTGTTCTCTGGTGTATCATGGCCCGACCATGGGTGGCCGAGGATATTACAAATTGGTATCAGAGAATTAAAGAATGTTCTGGAGTGGCATTTCTTGGCCTATGAGTGGCCGGGGATGTTACTAATTGGTATCAGTGCTTCAGTTTTCAACACTGAGCCTGAATGGGCCAAACGAGTTGAGTTGAGGCAAAATTATTCAAACAAGTTATTTCAAAATGGCCAAATTTCGAGCTGCAAAGTTTCTAGCTACAATATGGTACTGAAATTGGGAAAAATCCCCAATTTTAGTTGGTCAATTCATGGGGAAATGGAGAAATTCAGCCAAGTGGTGAGATATTATTGCTTAATATCTGTTCTAGCAAATTCAAACCTAGAATTGGTCGAATTTGAAGTTACAATGAAGCCGTGATAGTTGGAGAGAGATTAGTAAATAAAATTCTCAATTCGAGAATTGTTTTTCGAGGAAATTCGTTCCATAAATGTCAACCCACAATGATCTGTTGTTACATAGGTTGATTTGATGTTATCAAGGTGAAATTGAATGAATTCCATAGTTGAAAAATGTTTATGGTGAGTTAGGAAAAAGCCCCAATTTCTGCAGTAGAATTCACAAGGAATCGATGTGCATAAAGGTGAATGTGTGCAGTTGGGTGCAACAAAAATTCATGTGGCATAGTGAAAATCTTGGGATAGGTAAAATGTGGCACTGCGCAACAACATATTGGCGTGCTGATGTGTGTGGAAAATTTTTATGCCGCGTGGAAAAATATTGGTGTGCGGGTGTGCGCACTAAATTTATCACTGTGTGGAGTGCACAAAAATAAGAAGGTGCACGCGGTGTATACACACATAATAATGGCGTGCAGGGTGTATGTAGTATTGGCAGAGTGCAAAGGAGTTTGGTTGGTGCACGCACAATGTGGGTAAATGTTGACGTGTGATAGCTTAGTTAGTGGTGTGCACAGAGTTTAATGTGCAGGGGAGACGTACTAAATTATGGCATGGTGCAACGTGTTGATTGAGATGTGCGTCGAATATCTACACGTGGTGGGTATTGGTGTGCGACATAAAATTAGTGCACGCAAGTTATTAGCGGGACAAAGAAGTGATACACAATGGTTTTAAAGTGCATGAAGCATGATTTACCTTGTGATAATTGCAACACATGGAAAATATGGGTGCATAGATTGAAATTTGTGCACGTGAAGTTGTTTGAAGGGTGAAGAACAACAAAAATAGTGAAGGGTAAATTATAAGACCCAACTAGCTCCATGGAGCCATAACTTTCTGCTCAAGACTCAGAATTGACCATGTCAGTAGGCGTTGGAAAGGTCTTGGACACTGGAATATAATTATCTAACCAGAAAATTGATCAAGGCATTCAAATTTCTAGGAAATCAGAAGAAATAATTCTGATATATATTATTGAACCAAAATGGTTCATATTTTCATGAAATTGATGAAACAGTTAGCCCGACAAAGTTTTGTTGGCTGCACATTTTGTAGAGTTAACAAAAACTAGATCAAGATCGTCTTAGAGTCCAGAGTAATGGAAGAGTCACAAGGGAATTACATTAAGGAATATGAATTTAGAGGGATGGATGTCCATTTGAGCATTGAAGGAACAAACTCCAATGGACATGGAGAAGAAAGGGATGAAAACATGAATATGGAAGAGACCATTAAAAATTTACAGAAAGGTGTTCAAAGTCATATAGATGATAATGAAAGGCTTATGAGAGCCAACGAGCAGCAGGATGACTTCAACATGAAGTTATTGGAGATATTGAACATAATAGAAAAGAAATTGGATAAGGAGAGTGGCTCGAGCAAGTCAAGAAATCATAGGTCTCATGATGGGAAAAGAAAAACAAGAAGTGTTAGCAGGCATCACCACCACTCCCCTAGGAATTCCAATAAGAGATCAGATAGTAGCTCAAGTCCATCCCCTGTCAGAAAGAACAAGAGGTCTGGGGTGGATGAGCTACGAGGAGAAATGAACAAAATCAAACCTCCTACATTTGATGATGAGCACAAGAAGGATGAAGATGCAGAAACATGGCTGATGGGCATGAGAAAGTATTTTCAATTGCATAATTATTCTTCTCATGCAGAGGGTAGAATTTCCTTCTATCAACTCAAGGGAAAGGCATCCATGTGGTGGGATCAGCTTGTGCAGGTGCAACACATTAAAGAGAAAAGTGTTACTTGGAGGGAGTTCAAGAGGTATTTTGAGAAGAAATACTTGACTAAGAGATACTATGACAAGAAAATGAAAGAGTTCTTTGAACTCAAGATTCAGAGTATGACCATCGATGAATATGAGAGAAGGTTTTTAGAACTATTGAAGTATGTCTCTTTCATCAAGGATGAGACAATGAAGATTCAAAGGTATTTGAGTGGATTTCCATCAATTATCAATGACAAAATACAGTATGATGATCCCAAGACATTGGAGGAAACAATAAGGCGATCTAAATGCCTATATGATCAATGAAAATCAAGACCAACATTCCAAAAAGCTTGGGAATACCAAAAGTAATTCAATATGGATCAGAGGAAGAAGGGATGTAAGCCACCATTCTTCAGAAACAATCCTCAGGGACAAAAAAATACTAAAGAACCCAAAACGATTGACATAGGGAGTCAAAGGCCAAGGAAACCACTTATTCAATGTTGGGGTTGTAAAGGGGATCATATGTTCAAAGATTTTCCTCACAGAGGTGAAAAGGGGAGGATTGTTCACAATGTACAACAAGATGAAATAGTGGAGGACATGGGAAGAAAGGTACCTAGGATCTATGCAGCCCTGGACAACAAGAAATCAGAGTATCAGTCACATATGATTGAAGTGGAAGGTATGATCAACAACCAAACCATTTCTATTTTAATTGATTCACGAGCTAGTCATATTTATATAGATCCTAAGATGGTGGAAAGTTTGCATTTTCCAAGAAGCAAGCATGGGAAATCTTGGTTGGTGTAGCTGGCTACAGGAGCCAGAAGAAAAGTCAATGAGATGGTTAAGTCATGTCTTATGGACATGAATGGACTGAACACCAAGGCAGATTTGAATGTCTTGCCTTTAGGGTCCTATGACTGTCTAATTAGGATGGATTAGTTGGACCAACATCATTCTCTCCTAGACTATCATAAAAAAGAATTTACTTGCTTGGATGAGGATGGGAACCAAAGGAAAGTGCACGAAATTCCCAAGGCAGTAATGACGTAGACCCCCCAGACCCGTAGGTTGGGATCCACACATGATCTTTCTTTATCGGCCCTTGAGAGCTCAATTGGCTCTTTTATTTCCCTTTCGGGAAATCAACACCCACAACAAACCTTGAGGGAACTCCTCTTTTATTTCGGGATCCCGGATTTCACGATTTCGCAAATCCCGTGGTCGAGCGCCTTATCTCTTCGACCTCTGAAACTCGAAATACTAACACTTGACCTTTCCTAATGTCAATTTCATATTTTAGGCTTTCATGAATTTGGGAGTTGTGATGACGTGCAACTCTTCTCTCGACCCCTGGAGTCTCGAACTTCCGACCTCTGATTTACCAAAATGCAAATGTTCCGGTCTTCCCTTCCTCTTCGCGGTTTTGGGATTTCAACCACCGAAAAGCGCTTCCACTGTGTCCTCAGGGCTCTCGAACCTCCGAACCCCGAAATGCTGAAATTACATCTCCTAAAATCCTTTCGGACTTTCACATACCGGGAGTTCGATATGCTAAGGATCGAATACTCTATCACCTCCGTCTTTCGGTCTCCGAAGTCTCGAAATTATGAAATGGTACTTCTCCTCGCTACTTTCATGAGCCTCTAGGAAGTCTCCTGTCCTTCCACATGTCACCTTCTCCTTGTTTCGGGTTTTCGGGTATCGGGAGTTTGGAACTCTCGAACCCCCTTGTGTCCTCATAATCCCTGATTTTCTGAAACACTTATACTCTTCTCCGCTCTTTCCACACATGAATACTTCTATTTGCATTTTGGGGGTTTGATCAGCCAAGGATTTGGCTTACACTTCGTACTTTCAAACCCCAAAATACCAAAATGATCTGGTGTCCCAATAAGTCAATATCAGTGCCCCCTTATACGCCTTGCAGCTCTAGTAGATCCTACGGTTCTCACTATTTCGGGATTTCTTCTAGGGAAACCTCGACTGTCCAAATTCCTTCTTCAAGAACCTCTTCTCTGAGTCACCTCAGTGATCCTCTTCACTTTGACTTGGCCTCTGCACGATGACCAAAACTCATCTTCTGCTCTTCAACACTTTGAAAGTGCTAACTCTCCTGAGCTTTCCTTTGCAAACTCAAATCTCCTAGGAGATTTCTGCACGCACTCCTTGCGACACTTCTTCAAATATTCGTAAATATTTGAATCTCTTGAATCTGTGCAACTCTGCAATAGCAGTCCTTCAATCTCTCAACCTTAGTCTATGTTTTCTAAGGTCTTGACCAGCTTGCGCACACCTTGCACGGCTTCTGTGCTTGCCTCACACTTCAGTTGAAATGAGAACAACGGTATCCCTCCTGAGCTTTCAGAGATGAACTCTGAACTCGTCAACACACTTCTTGCAGGAACTCTAACTCAAGAAGAGAAACAATTGAAACTCATTTCCTTACTCTCTCAAACTGCAAACACTTAGCATGAAATCATACATACCTAGCATAAAAGCAAATGTACAACAAAAAGAGTAAAACAACCATAAGCATAGCATTCAGTATGTATACACAGAAAACATTAGAAACTCATAAGTCTGAATCAAAGCTTCATATATTAATTTCAGAACTTCTATACATGGATTCCTCTACACAACTCTCTGCTACAGCTCTTCTCTATGCTCTATGATATTTTTTATAATGTTACAATGATACAAGATGAGGGTGTCTATAGTCGGTTTTCCCTCCAGTTCCTAAAACTTTCCAATCTAAAATTTAAATCTACCTACTTTCATTAACTAAGCATAAATGCCTTTACACCCTATAGATGAGAGTGAATCGCTCAAGATCTATTTACAATATGTAAGTACGCCCTCTTAACTATTACATTAAAGTCTGCGCATCCAAACTTTCAAAATAATGCAACCAATTTTAACATGTGACAAAAATGCGATGGCGTTTGTCCCATGCTCACTTGTTGTTGGCAATGCTCCTGCATCAAGTAACCATCAGAGAGATTTCAGCATTGCAACTGAAGAAATGTTACAGAAAAGGGTGTCAAATACTTGTAGCTCATATGGAGGAGACACCTATAGATAAGGTGCCAAATTTGGAAGATTATGCAGTCCTGGAAGATTTTGAAGATGTGTTCAAGGAGGTACTAGGACTAACCCCAAGGAGGGACATTGATTTATCTATAAATCTAATTCCTAGAGTAGCTCCAGTGTCAAAGAATCCTTACAGAATGAGTACACCAGAGCTGAAGGAGTTGCAAATGCAACTTGAAGAGCTTCTGAAGAAGGGGTATATATGCCCAAGTGTGTCGCCTTGGGGTGCCCCAGTATTTTTTGTGAAGAAGAAAGATGGAACATTAAGATTGTGCATTGATTTTAGACAGTTGAATAAAGTGACTGTCAAGAACAAGTATCCCCTGCCAAGGATTGATGATCTTTTTTATCAATTGAAGGATGAAAAGATATTTTCAAAGATATATCTTAGGTCAGGATACCATCAGGTAAGGATTAAAGAGGAAGATATCAGCAAGACCACTTTCAGGACAAGGTACGGTCATTATGAGTTCCTAGTGGTTCCATTTGGGTTGTCAAATGCACCAGTTGTTTTCATGTGCTTAATGAATGGTGTTTTCCAAGAATATTTAGACAAGTTTGTCATTGTCTTTTTGGATGACATTCTCATATATTCCAAGTCATAGGAATATCATGAACATCATTTGAGGATGGTTTTGCAAGTATTAAGGGAGCATAAATTGTATGCCAAATTGAGCAAGTGCTCATTTTATCAGAAACAAATTCACTATTTGGGTCATATCATTTCAAAGGATGGGATAGCAGTGGATCCTAAGAAGATAGAAGCCATTAGAGAATGGGTAGTACCAAAGAATGTGACAGAGGTGATATCATTCATGGGCCTTGCAGGATACTCTAGGAGATTTATAGATGGATTTTCAAAGATTGCACACCCAATCACTTCCTTGCAAATAAAGGGTGTGAAGTTTTAATGGACATTGGATTGTGAAAAGAATTTCCAACACTTGAAACAATTATTAACAAGTTCTCCAATATTAAGGATAGCAGACCCAAATGAATACTTCATTGTATGCACAGATGCATGTAAACAGGGACTTGGTGGAGTCATCAGTCAAAATGGGTTTGTTATATGTTATGAATCAAGGAAGTTGAAGGAGCATGAAAGAAACTATGCCACTCATGATTTGGAATTGGCAGCCATAGTTCATGCCTTAAGGAAGTGGAGACACTACCTCATGCGGAAAAGGTTTGACATGAGGACAAACCATAATGGTCTGAAATATTTGTTTGATCAGCCAACTTTAAATGCTAGGCAAAGGAGATGGTTAGAATTCCTAAACGAATAAGACTTTGATATAAAGCATATCAAGGGTAAAGAGGACAAAGTGGTTGATGCACTCAGTAGAAGAGTGCATGAAATGCATGCTACAACCATTAGCATGTATCAATCAGATTTAAAACATAGAATTATAGAGACTGCCAAATCAGATTTACAATACAAGGATTTACTGGAAAAACTATAGCAAGGTAATTTGCAGCAGAAAATTGAAGAATACAAACTAGATAAGGATGAAATTCTCATGTACAGGGAAAAAATTTATGTACCAAATTCCCCATAGATGAAAAATTTGATATTGAGAGAAATGCATAATTTTCCTTATGTTGGGCACCCAAGATATCAGAAAACTATTGCAGCTGTCAAGAGCCAATATTTTTGGCCAGGCATGAAGAAAGAGGTTGTTGATTTTATTGCCATATGTTTGGAATGTCAAAAATTAAAGGCTGAGCATAGACACCCAGCTGGTTTGCTACAACCATTACCCATTCCTGAGTGGAAATGGGAAGTTGTAACCATGGATTTCATTACCAAACTGCCCAGAACAAACAAGCAACATGATTATATCATGGTAGTGGTGGATAAGCTTACTAAAGCTACCCATTTTATTCCAGTTAAGTTCACTCACAAGGAAGCAAACATTGTTGATGTTTATGAGGGAAGTTGCTAGATTACATGGCATACCCAAGACAATTGTGTCTGACACAGATCCAAAATTTACCTCAAAATTTTGGAAGGGATTATTTAATGGATTTGGAACAAATTTGAATTTCAATACAACTTATCATACAGAAATATATGGATAAACAGAGAGGGTGAATCAAGTGATTGAGGATATGTTGAGGATGTATGTGATGGATAAACCATCAAAATGGGAAGACTACCTACACTTGGTAGAGTTTTCTTATAACAATGGGTACCAAGCATCTTTAAAGATGAGCCCATTTGAGGCACTTTATGGCCAAAAGTGCAACACACCGGTAAGTTGGGATAACCTAGCAGATAGAGCAGTGGTTGGGCTAGAATTGCTCAGGAAAATGAAAGAGAAAATATTGAAAATAAAACAAAATTTAAAGGTTGCCCAAGATAGGAAGAAAAGTTATGTTGATAAGGGTAGAACTCACAGGGAATTTAAACTGGGTGACCATGTATTCTTGAAAGTGAAAGCCAACAGAAGTTCCCTGAAGTTGGGAAATTGTTCAAAGTTAGCAGCTCGCTATTGTGGACCATTTGAAATCCTAGAGAGGATTGGTCCAGTAGCTTATATGATTGCATTGCCTGCATCTATGACTGTTCATAATGTATTACATGTATCATTGCTAAAGAAATATATACCTGATAGTAATCATGTTATTGATTGGAATATGATTCAGGTGGAGCAAGAAGGTTCTTTTCAAGTGCATCTAGTGCACATTATGGACTGGAAAATCAAACAGCTCCATAATTGAGCCATATGGCTTGTAAAGGTCCAATGGACCTGGTATGGTCCTAAGGACGCTACTTGGGAGCATGAGGATGCAATGCAGGCATAATACCCGCATCTTTTTGAGGATTTTTGAAATTTAGTTGTACATGGGTACGTGATGCACTGAGGACTGTGCATAAATAAGGGGAGGGGATTGTAATATCCCTAAGGCCAAACCCAATTGTAAATATAAATACAAATGTACTTAAGCTGGTGAGTTTTTTTTTATAGTTTTGGGTGCACCTTTCATGGCATAATACGTGCAGGTACTGCGCAGTAAAATGAGGATGTGTGCACATTCTAGGAAACTGTGCCCAGCATCTTAAGTGCACGTGATGTTGAGGCCAGGGAGCCTTTATGTATATGATTTGTTTTATAGGCTAGTGAGCCAGTTATTATAAGCTAGGATGCTTATGTTTTGATTAGGATGGAGAGCCTAGATGTTAAAGGCCAGTGCACCTGTTTTTGTACATGTCTCATATTTAACATAAAATACATTATTGTGTGTAGACCGACCATGATAAAAGAGATGGAGGGCTAAGTTAAGAAAGGGGATAAGCTAGGGAGCTTGAGCCAAAAAGGAAAATTATATTAATATTTCTTAAATCATAAAGTATGGATAATTATGTTATCCTAAGTTCTAAAGTTGGGGCCAAGTGGGCCAAAGTAGCTCCCAACATGACAAGTGTCAAGTTGGGGACATGCATACATATTGTTGGGACTTAGTTCATTTCGGGGGATGTTGGCCATTCTTCATTCATCCAGTCAATCATCCATGAGTATGAACACACCCATTGGGTTGATCTTCATACCATCATCACTGTATCTGAACCTATGTCCATAGCCATTTTGTTTTTGTTGGCGTAGTTGGTTAGCTTGGGAGCTAGACTGAAGAAGCGGGGTTGTCATGCCTGTGGGATATTGAAGAGGTGGTTTGTCAGGCCCTTGAGAAATTCTTTAGGTGAGAGAATTGTTGGGGATTGATTTCTTGAAGGTGTTGAACTACAACTGCAGAGCTCTGAGACTTCCGATCAAACCTATTGTTGAAGCCCTAGAAGGGAAGTGGGGCAGTCAAGGGACTGTTGAGAAGAGAAGGGGCACACTTCCTTGGGTGGGACAGGCATGTGGGGAATGATGGGATGTAGACTGTTAGTTTAACTTGTCTTTCCTATTGTTCATGAGCCTATAGCTTGGTTAGGAATCCCTTTACCCGGGTGGAGTTTAGTCCCATCTCGAGGGTGACTCGTTGTTGAGTGTGATGAACCATGTGGTCTAAGGATGGGAGGCTCATGGATGGTCTGCACGTAGTTGGTAATATTCTTACAAAGATAAGTGTCAATTGTGTGATAAATTTACATGTTGCATTGTTATTTACATATGTATTTGTATGGGTTTCTCCTATGCATGTTTATAACTGTCTCTATGTTTATGGGTATTTCCCATATATGTTGCATGTCTGTGTTTACTATTATTTTAGTATGAATTCGTGCTTTTTTATAACATATTTGTTTGTTCATGTTTATATATAATCTTCTGCAAGAGTTCTGTATGTGTATATATCTTAATTGCATGCAGTTCAAAATATGTATGTAGCATAGCTCAACATGACACTGGGTTTGTTACAGTATGTTCCACAAAGAAAGAACGGAAGTGTTCTCTAGCCTAGTGTGGCCCAGACATGGGTGGTTAGGGATGTTACAAATTGTTATCAAAGCATGAAAGAATGTTCTGGAGTGGCTAGGGATGTTACAACTAGTCTCTTGGAATTGTAGGGGTATGGGACAAAAAGAAAAAAAGGAAGGTATTGGAAAATTAATTAAATCAGAAAAACCCCAAATCCACCTAATCCAAGAGACTAAAATGAAAGGTCCATAAGCCCTTCATGAAATGAAACAAATATGGAAAGGAAGTGCAAGAGAAACTCTAAATGCAAGAGAAGCTTCAGGGGGGATTTTCACCATTTGGAATACCTCATCCTTCCTTGAAGAAAGAATATATGAATCAACCCACTGGGTTATGGTACAAATGAAACATCTTCCCTTACATAATGTTTATCCTATCTTAAATGTTTATATTCCTAACAAATATTGGGAGAAAGTATAATGTTCGGAGTCTTTGTCGGGTATCAAAGATGTTGGGTTTCTACAAAACTGTAACATAGCATGTGACTTCAATACAACTATGCACATGGACGAAAAAAGAGGAGATTCAATCGTAAGAGATCCCTTTAGGGAATTCATGGAATATTTGGTATTTGGTCTGAATCTCTTTGATGTTCACCCCAACAAAGGAAAATATACATGGAGCATTAAACGTACTGGAGAAGGGCACATTGTAGCTAGGATCAATATTTTCCTTATCCATGGCTCTTTGTTATCTCTTCCAGATAAGATCTCTTCGCATATAACTCCCTAGGGCCTTTCTGATCATCACCCAATATCTCTCTCCTTTGATAAAGCATAAAATTTAGGTCCAATTCCCTTTCAATTTAATCCACTTTGGTTGGACTTGCATGAATTTATCCCTATTCTATCCACTATGTGGACTCAATGGGTGGATGGGTACCATGTTTTTATTTGGGAAAAAAAGATAAAAAGAACCAAACAAGCTATAAAGTACTGGGTAAAGAATTCTCCCCACCCCCCTGGGGACAAAGTAGAAAAATGTAAAAAAAAGATGGAGGAATTACAAAATAATATGGAAATTAAAGATACCAATGATACCCATATCTCTGAGGAGAAATTTTTTTTCCAAAAACACATGAAGCCTCTCCAAAATGAAGAAATGATCAAGAGGTTGAAATCAAGATCTCTATGGCTCAAGGTAGGGAAAAAAAACACCTCCTTCTTTCATAAGTAGGAAAAGGCTAGACAACATAGAAACAACATGGAGGAAATAAAGTCATAGTCATGGGCCCTTATTACCTCATTCGAGGAAATTAAAAAGGAAGCTTCAACTAATTTTGGGAATATTTATACAAAGGAAGGAGAAGACAATCAAGAAATGAGTGAACAATTTATAGGGCACATCCCCACCCTGATCAAAAATGAGGATAACATAGCTCTAAATAAGGATGTTTCAACTGAAGAAGTTAGATAATTCCTCAATCATTTTGACTCAGACAAATACCCTAGCCATGATGGCTTCACTCTTCACTTCTATAGAAAATGTTGGACAATTATCAAAATTGATTTCATTCAAATGATTAGATATTTTAAAAAAAATTGTAGGATGGGTGGTGCCACCAACTCATCTTTCCTTGCCCTAATACCAAAGGAAAAAAATGCCTCTTCCTTTGACAGATTATGTCCCATGTCTCTTTGTAATGTTTCAGACAAAATCCTGGAAAAAGTCATTGCAAACAAATTGAATCCAATATTACCCCTCCCAACTTCCAAACCAAGGAGTATTTGTCACAAAAAGGAATATTTGGGACAATATTAATCTCATCCAAGAGGCGATCCACACCAATTTTAAAAATGGAGAAATAGGTATGGTTATTAAAATAGATATGGAAAATGCATTTGATCGAGAAAACAAATTTTTCCTTATTGAAGTTTTAATTTTTTTTGGCTTTAATCAATATTGTGTCTCTTGGATCAAAGCCTATATCTCCACCCCTTGGATATCACCTTTAATAAATGGAATGCCTAACCCCTTTTTTAAAGTCTAAAGAGGCTTAATACATGGATTCCTGCTATCCCCAATTCTGTATGTTTTAATGGAAGAATCTATGAATAGAATATTAGAACATGAAAGAAGAACATGCTTCATCCTAGGTCCAAAGATTACAAGAGGAGTCAAAAGAATAAACCACTCTCAATTCATTGATGATACCTTGTTGCTTGGTGGAGCTTCTCAAATTATGGCCAGCTAATTAAAATTGGTATTGGATCAGTACCATGAAGCCTTAGGAGGAATTAAAAAAAAAAACAAGAGCCAAATTTATGCATGGAATATAAAAGTAAGCACTCTGGTAAGAATTTCCAATCTGCTACAATTTCCTTTCTCGGTTGATTGGAAATTATTTAAATACTTAGGCACTCCAATTAGCTTGAAATATCTCCTAGGGGAGGCGTGGAAAGTTATTTTACAAAATATTAAAGACCAATTAAAAGTTTGGGGATATATTTGGTTGAATCCAACAGGTCGAGTGGTATTGGTGAAATCAATCCTATCTTCTTTTCCCATCTTCCAATTCTCTGCTCTCCTAGCTCCAATAGGGATAAAAAAGGCAATGTCTCAAATAATACGCAAATTCTTATGGCAAGGGGGTAAAGATAATGAGAAAAAATTATATATGGTGAATTGGTCTACAATTTGCGCCCCTAAAGAGCATGGTGGGATAGGAATTCATGACCCTGGAATGATAAATGTTTCACTAGGAGAAAATATTCTCTGGAGATTGATATCTGATGGTATTGACTGGTGGAAGAAAGAAATATTCCACAAGTATCTATCAATAAATCGAAGAAGATGCCTGGACATTGCTCTTGAACAACACTTGAGATCTCCTATTTGGAAACTAATAAGTTCCTCTCTTCCTATATTTCAGGATCATCTTTTCGGGTGCCCGGGGAATGGAAAGGATATCAAACTATGGGAGGACTCCTTCTCCACCTCTAGAATCCTATATGGCATCCCCTCCCTGGATCCTTTATGTACCTCAATAAAAAAATCAGGGAAAATCCTCCCTCTTTGACATCTCTGATTGGCATAACAATGCATCTTGGAAGGGGTGTAAATTGGGATAAGTCCCTCCAAATATTATCCCAACCTCTCAATCCTTTCTCTTGATTATCAATGGTTTGTCTCATGTTCATATCCAGCAATAGGACTGCATAGGGTGGGATTCTTCTGGTTAATCGGTAAAGGAAGGATACAAGCTTCTTCTCAATCAGTCCCAACTACCAGAAAAGTCCAATATATGGAAGAAGATTTCGAATATATGTGGGCTCCTAAATATTAATATTTTTGGATGGAAACTAGCACACAATAAGATGCTTACAAGATAAAATATTCTCAAAATAGGTATTATGGGACCGTTTAGATGTGCATTCTCCAAACAAGACTATGAATCTAAAACACACCTCTTCCTGGATTGCAATTTCTCCAAACAAGTATTGCAAATGGTATATTCAGAATTAACGCATAAATTTTCTGGCCCTTAACCTTCAGAGTTATGATTGGGAAATTGAGTAAATTCTATAAGGGATCGTTTTCTAACAAACCAACCTTTCTCTGTGTCTAGAAGGCATCCATTAAAAGTTTTTGTTGGAAAATTTGGTTGGCAAGCAATAAAGTCATCTTTAAAAATAAAATTTCTCCCCCCTCCCATAGTTGTTTCCCATGTGATGGGTCGATTGGGATAATATCTCTCTTCATGAAGAATAAAAATTGAGAAAGTTGAAAAAATGGAAAATGAAGAAGAACATTGGATGACTAAAATGAATGTCAAAATAAGTCATTCCCCCAAAAGACTTCAAAGATAATTCTAGCAGGTTCGGATTTCACATCAAGAATACAATATATGGTTATCTTGTCAAGCAGGATTCATCCTGTGTTTTGATTGGGCTTTAAAAGGAAACCCAAGGGAGGCAGGTGTGAGAGGGGTGATGTATATCCCTGGAGGAAATCGATTTCTATACTTCTCCTGGAACTTGGGAAAGACTACCAACAATATGGATAAATACTATGTGATTTACCAAGATATTTTGTTAGCACAGGAGAAATAACTGAAGCATATCACAATAGTAGGTTATTCAAAAAAAACTACCTATTTTTTTGTTTTGGGAACGAATCCTAAAGACACCAAGATCCATTGAATTATCGATCAAACAAAGGCACTCATGTCCACCATTAAAGCTAATTTCTATCATACACTGAGAGGAAACAATCGATAGGATGACATAATGGATAACTAATCAATCAGAATGGCCCCTAGATCCTTGAAATTCCAACGATGAGTCCTATTCGTAGCCCTTCCTTAATGGAAAAGAACCCAAATCGAAATCGAGCTAGTTGGTCCCAAGATGAACAAAGGATGACACATGGGATTTTCATCCAAAGTGGGGATAGCTATAAATGGGAATGGAAATCCAGTACTCCCATCATCTCCTGGCTTGTGGGGTTGTGTAGATCGCGCTTGGCACTGGCCCCATCCACGAATATGTGAAAACTTTCCATGATATCTTACTTTCGTGGGAATCCTTGAAATTATGTACTTCATAGCATCAGGACAACTCAAGCATTAATGGATTTGATGACGGATGAAAAATTTGTAATAATGAAAGGAAGTGTGGAAACCCATAAAGTACAGGCCATGAAAGCCCCATCATTACCTCTGGTTCATGGGAAGATCTTCAATAGCCCAAGTTCATGCATCATTGTAGTTCGAGGTCCTATTAATATTGGGAGAATACCAATGTTGGCTAGTATCAAGAAGCGAGAAGCTGCAGTTCTATCACTCGTGTGGAATTTCCATCTCTTGGCATGTTTAGTGAATCTCAATGAATTCCAGTGGGAAAATGTAAATTCGGGCACCTAGTGGTCAGGTGGAGAACCAAATTTTCCACCACAGTTGTTTCAGTGTTTGGAGGAAATATTAGAGAGGCGTAAATCAATTGAGGCACAGAGTAAAATTATGAGGAATGTAAAATGACTTGGTGAAGGAGATCCTATCCCTTTTCTCTCTATTGACATCCTGCACTACAATTGGGACATATTCCTGGTTACTTACTCTGGTTTCCTTTTCATTTCAATTGTTCTCCTTCCAAAATCATTTTCATCACCAAATACTACTATCTATAAATTCAAAGTGTGGATTGAAATTTTTCTCTTCCCTCCCGCCTCCTAGATTCAAAGGTGGTTTCTGGAAATATTGGTTGGTCGCATGTTGGTGGCGACTCCAAATCTTATAGATTTGGATCCCTGCATTTCATCTCTCATCATGGCACGCGGGAAATCTCCTCAGCAAGCTCGGGCGCATGAAGATGAAGAGATGGTTGAGGATAACTTTACCTTCACCCAATAGATTTCTCTCAAAGTATGCTCACATAGTTCAACCCTCTTCTTTTCCTTAGAAACATTGGCACAACATAGAGCACTCATTGTACAACTCCGGGATGAAGTGGAATTCCTTCGTAGATAGGGGGAGATGATGCAAACAAAATTGGATGCGAAGGAGTCATCTTCAGATCTTTCAATCCAGAATCAAAATGGAGTGGAACACAACAGACTAGATAATAATGCAAAAATGATATTGCCAGATATGAATGTGGTGATTACACCATTAGATGAAGAATTCACCAAAAAATAAAAGTAGTATAGCTTGTCAGAATTTTACAAATCTATGTAATGTGCATGGAAAACAAATTTGAATGCTAAAGTTTTTGGACAGAGTATAACATGATAATAATTATAGGAATAACAACTCTTTTACTGTAATTGATAGTTACATGTTGTTGGATTTTCTTCTTTACCAATAGTTTCCTATGTATCGAGTGACCTCGGTCACGCTTTTTTATTAATAATATTTTCACCATTTTTTGTAAAAAAAGAATATCCTAGTAACTCATGTGTTATTCCATAGTTTTACAAGGTGAACCCCCTATGCACCCACTAATAATCCATGTGACCTTAGGATGACCACTAATTATTTACAAACATATTGAATGATGTAAGAAGGAAACCCTTAGTGGTAAGTTACTAAAACAATATTAACTACCATAACACTAACATCTCCCTTCAACTTGATATAATAAGGAAAACCTTGTAACCTCCTCTAAATTACTAAAGTTGTCATTAATGTTCATATTAATCTCAACATTAATATTATTCCAAGAATCATGTAGACTAAAAAGTAAGAATATATATTTCTCAACATTCTTCACCACATCTTTAATGACCATATCACCATCCTTCATCTTAAGTCATATGAATTTTTCCTTAAGAATATTAGGTTGATGAAAGACTTAGATTCATATAGCTTCTCAGTCATATCCCAAAGCCTCTTATTGTACTTTCCCCTACCACATTAATATTGACACTAAATTGGAAACATTTTGGCCAATCAAGGTAATGGATTTATCATTCTTTTTGTTCAAATATTCTTTCTTCATAATATCAATTTTCTTGTCTTTCACAATGACATCCTTCAACTCTCCACTCTATAAGAAAATACTCCATTTTCCATTTCCAAAAATTGAAGTTGCAATAGATAAATTTCTCAATATTTGACATATCCTCCCACTAAACTTATAATAATTGCAACAAACCAAAGTTAAGTTCTCCTCCAACATTAGCATTCGCTCATTTCTCTTACAAATCCTCGAGTATATTCCTAAGCCACACAATCTCCTTTATTTCCTTTGAAACAACCACATACTCTGCCTTTGTAGTGGAATTTGATGGAATGAACTATTTTCATTATCTCCAAGAGATATCTACTCTCATGAGGTATCTTGAATTAGACACTCCATTCTCCTTATCCCCATAAAAGTTTGAATCTATATGTTCAACTAGTTTGAAGTTCTCCACCTTAGAGTATTTGATCCCAAAGTCTTGAGTTCCCTTCAAGTACCTTAGGACTCTCTTTGCATCAGACCAATGTCCTTCATAAGGTTTTCACATGAACTTAGAAACAATTCCAACCGCTAATGGAATTATTTGGTCTAGTAGTGGTAAGGTATATGAGACCCCCCACAAGCTATCTATATTTAGTTGCATCCTCAAATTATTTCCCTTGTTTTGATGTTAGCTTTTAATTTTGTTCCACTGGAGTAGAGAGGATAACGATTAATTATGCCAAATTTATTGAACACCTCTCCAATGTACTTGTTTTGGGAAATGAATATATATCTTGGGTTAGTTAATTCAATTTCCAAGTAGTAGTGAATATGTCTCATGTCTGTCATCGTAAAACCATTCCTCAATTATTTTGTTTATGGATTTAATATATGATTCATTATTCTTTGTTATCAAAAGATTATCTACATACACCACAAGATATACAACATTTTTTCTAACTTTCTTGACAAACAAAGTTGCATCATCAAGATTCAAGTGTTTGAAATTGATCTTCAAAATATGCTCAGTGAGAATTTCATACTGTGCATGAGGTTCTTTCTTTATACCATATAAAGACTTGTTGAGATTTCATACCTTGTGTTCTTGACCCTTCACAACAATTCCTTTTGGTTGGTACATGTAGACATTTGCTTTCAAATATCCATATAAGAAATTTGTCTTCACATCCATGTGATGAATATTCCACCTATGTCATGTTGATAAAGCCAGCATAGAATGAATGGTAGCCCATTTTTATATGGGGGAAATATTATCATCATAGTCTATGTATTTTTTTAATGCACATCATTTCACCACAAGCCCCACCTTCTGCTTATTAAGTGAGCCATCTAATTTTTACTTGTTTTTGTAGACCCAACAACCAATTTCTTTGGTTCCAAATGGAGGATACACCAACTTCCATGTTCGATTCTTGATGAGATCTTCATACTCCTTCTACATATCTTCTTTCCAATCATCATGAGAAACAAATTATTCAAAGGAAGTTGCTTCAAATTTAGGTGATAAATTTAATTCACAATCATATGAAACATCCATATCATTATCATCATTTGAATCTAAATCATCTACATCACCTCCATCATCTTGTTTTGCAGAATCTATAGTTCCTATCTTTCCAACCTCATCAGGATGAATACTTTCAAGTGTCTTTATGAGCCACTTTGGACATTTTTATGATGGTCCAGGTTTCTCCATTGACCATGTTGCATTCCCATCAATATTCAACCTTTCAATCCTTTCTATCACATCATACAATCAAACCTCCTATTTTGATGAGGTGGATGGATCTTTTACATCATGAGGAGATGAAACTTCAACAGGATATTTCAGATATTTATCCATGATATTCATCCCCCTTCAAGACATGGAATCTCATTATCAATCTCATGATATGTATTTACATGGGTAAATATATCTAGATGATCAAGTTGTTTCTCAATATTCTTGTCATTCTTAGTGGATTAAAAAAAAAACACATCTATAAAAATAATGAACTTTTTGTTTACCTTATCATAAATATGATATGCCTGGTGGTATTTAAGTAACCCAAGAAGATGCACTTTCAACTTCTTTCACATAGTTTGTTTCTTTTCTAATGAATTAAGGAACAACAAGTGAAACTAAGAACCTTGAGATGCTTCACCAAATGAATGTGGTCATACCACATTTCATAAGGAGTCTTGTTCCCAAGAGAATGATATGAAATTATGTTTCTTGATTATATTGTACACAAAACTTCATTTTCCCAAAACATCAACTTCACATTCTTGAAAAATAGCATATAATGTACCATATTGAAGAGTGTTTTGTTCATTTTTTATGCTACACCATTCTTCTAAGGATTGTATGCAATAGTGGTTTGATGCTTGATCCCATGTTGGAAAAGATAACTTCCAAACTCATTAGAAGTATATTCCTGTGCATTTTCACAAAGAGTGCAAATACAAGATTGTGCTTCATTTTCAATCCATACATGAAAATTTTTAAGTGTTTCAAATGTTCGATATTTTTGTTTCAACAAATAAACCCAACACATCCTAGAGTATTCATCAATAGAATTCAAGATATATTTATTACCAAAAGTATATGGGACAGACATGGGGACACACAAATAAGAGTGTATCAAGTCTAGCTGTCTACATGCTCTTGAAGTGGAATCATGAAAAGGATGCTTGTTATGTTTACTAGGGATACATGCACCACATTGCTTCAAATTCCTTATAATGGTAGGAAAACCTATTTTTTTTCATTAAGGATGGAGTTATTTACAAATTAGTTTTATAATATGTGGGTTTATATTATAGATTTAAAAATGGTGACATTGTGATGCAATATATTAGATGGTATAAAAATGGTGAGGATGTTTTAGAAATTAAATTAGGGTTATAGATAAAAAAAAATTGGTATAGGCAGGGGGGGTGGTTGGGGATTTGGGAAGAGAGTTAGCAATGCACATATATTTGTCTTTGTGATATTTTTTAATAAAAGTGAATCATTTCATGAAGGAGAGGGTAACACATTCCTAGTTTTTTTCCCTTATACTAATTCTCAATGAATCATGAAATTATTTTAACACACAATGAAAATGATCACAAATTTCATAAATAGAGAGATAAAGACAAATGGTATTTTGATTCCTAAGGAACGTGTTTGATTAATTTTGATTGAAATCTCAAGTAGGATAAGAATTTTTCTTTTTCTAAAATAGATGTTAGATACATATGTGGAATAATGGGGCCAACATATGAGAGGTAAAAATAAAAGAGGTATAAAAAATGTTGCGAAAAATGGTACTTACAATATTTGTTGAAAATAGGGGTTATCTATAAGGAAAATTGTATTGGAAGGGTGTATTAACATTTAAATTTTGGGAAGAAAAAGCAATATTAGGGATATTATTTAATACCCCACTAACTCATGTGTTATGCCATAGGCTTACAAGGTGAACCCACTGTGCACCCACTAACAATATCCATGTAACCTTAGGATGACCACTAAATATTTACAGAAATATTGAATGAGGTAACAAGGCAACCCTTATTGGTAAGTCATCAAAAAAATATTAACTACCATAACATTAACATATACCTTCAACTTTATTTAATAAGGAAAACCTTGAAGAATCTTGAATTACTAAATTTGTCATTAATGGTCCTATTAATATCAACATTAATATATATATAATTTTATTTATTTATTTTATTTTTATGATGGGGGAATCGGCAACTCATGGTTCTCGTACTTGCGTGACACATGGTCGATACCCGTCCTCTACCCATATCCCCCAGGTGTGCCACACATCCCGCAAGCATAGAACACAAATAAATCGGGGTGAGAATCGAACTTGAGACCTCCTTTACACAATTCCTTCCATTTACACAACACATGTCAATCGGTCTACACCCCTGCAGGCTAATCTCAACATTAATATTATTCCAAGAATCATGTAGAATAGAATGTAAGAATGTATATTGCTCATCATTCTTCAACACATATTGAGTGACCATATCACCATCCTTCATCTTAAGTCATATTACTTATTCCTTAATAATATTAATTTGATGACATACTTATATTCATATAGGTTTTGGGTCATATCCCAAAGCCTCGTATTGTACTTTCCCCTATCACATTAATATTGACACTAAATTGGAAACATTTAGGCCAATCAAGTTAATGTCATCATTCTTTTTGTTCCAATCATCTTGCTTCACAATATCAATTTTCTTGTCTTTCACGATGACATCCTTCAACTCTCTTGTCCATAAGAAAACATTCCATTTTCCGTTTCCAAAAATTGAATTTGCAATAGATAAATTTCTCAATCTTTGACATGTTAGAATCTTATTTTTACTATAAAAATCATCATATCTTCCCACTAAACTTCAAATATTTGCAACACATCAAAGTGACATTCTCCTCCAACATTAGCATTCACCCTTTTCTCCTACAAATCCCCTAGTATATTCCTTAGCCACACAATCTCCTTTGTTTCCTTTGCAACAACC
>JZKD02S1219768.1:0-12450 GCA_000966675.3 Picea glauca | reverse complement strand
TTCCATATATTTAGTGACAAAGATTGAAATTCCATATGAACAAAGAGAAAAAAATTTAATACTTAAATTAGGGACTTCAAATTGAGAGCTACATCTGTTTTTAAATATATTTACTTGTTAATACAAGATGCAAATCGATTTCCAATGTCTTTTATTTGGTTTACGTAAAAACATGAAAGCATCAAAGTTAAAATTTTAGGTTTAAATTGTATTATTAATAGGGAATTATGAACATGAAACCCTAGCTATGGACTTAGATCTATGCCATCAAGTATTATGAATCTTGGTGTTATTTTAGAGTAATTGTGCACTCTTATAACATTAATTATGGCATGTTTAAGTGCAGCGTTGTGGTCATAAGATGATCCAGGAGGATCTCTAAAACCAAGCAAAATTGATGGTCTCTAATTCTATTGTAAATGTACTCAAGTCGAAAATTTCATCGATATCTTTCCAATGGAACTTGAACATGCTCAAACAGACATCGTATGAGAAAGTTATGACATTCTAAAGTGTTGGAAAAATAGGTAAAAATGATGACCGAGTGGACACGTGGCATCACCAGGGACTGACATGTGGCAATACGAAAGTTGATGTGGGTGTGGAAGTGGAAATACAGACAAGGTAGGTGGCAGTGCAAACACTAACATGGCATGTTCACTGGATTCTGTTGAGCACTCAACACACCCTAAAAGTCTACGTCAAATTTCACTTTTTGGGTACCACTTAATCTCTTGTGAATTTATAATTCAATCTTAGTATGAAAATGTTGCCTTTGATCGTCTTCTATTTTTCATTTTAAGACTTTCAAAGTTGTTCGGGTAAGCGAAAATCATCATGAATTAACAAAGAATAACATTTGATTAAAGAACTGACAACCAAAATTTATCCCAGACGCACTAAAAGAATTCGCCATCGGGAAGGATTAGAGATGAAAAATTTCACCCGAGAGGACCAAAATAGTCGAGCCGCGACCTACATTGGCGTCGGTAGTCTTAATTACAAGACAAGCGCTACGCAAGAATATCGTCAATGACTGACCCTCATCGGTGTCGGGAAGTTTTGAAGAGAGTAAGCATCTCGCAAGTAAAGGAAGGAAATCATCGATTGCCGACTGCAAAATTTTTTTCGACATCCAGAGTTTCGAAGGACGATAAACCTCAAAGAAACTAAGTGTTGATTTTTGAACGTCGATTCTTGATACTCACCAGCCTCGACGGTCGTAATATATAGCTCAATTTAGCGCAATCGACGTAAACGAAGCCCCAAGTGTAACCCTTACCCATGAGCTGAGTTCTAGGTTTTCTTTTAATAAGCCCCAAGTTAGTAATGCCATGTTGACATCATTCGGCACCGGAAGTTTCTAAAGGAAAATATCAATGAACTTACAAAATAACTCAGGATAATGGTAATTACAAAATCACATAATTATGAGAAGCTTGAATAAGAACACGGTAGATTTACATGCAAATAGGAAACACGTTGCTTTCAACTGCTATGACTAGATCATGTTTAGGCAAAACATTTTTGAAATTTTATATATTAAGGTTCTCGTCGGGCTTAGATTACATACAAAAAAAAAAATGCCAACACCTTGGCCAACCAACTCAATTACATCAAGAACGTGAAAATTCTCACAACAAACAGGGAAAATTATCAAAACATATGTTACTTCCGAGAATACAAAACAAGGGTCTGCCCATCAGATATCTCCTACACACAGACCTTCTCCCAGACTGGTCTGTGTGCCCTGCAATGTTCTTATGTTCTCCCCCTTCATCATCCTCTGCGTTTCGCGCAGCTGCACAATCGTATCTTGTGCTTCCTGAAGCTACCTCTTGAGCCAATTTGTGCTTTCTTAGTGACCTCATGGTGTTGATATCTCCTTGTTCTGCGTCACAAGTTGTCTTTGCAATTCTCTATTTTCTTGATAAATTTCGGCTATGGCAAGTTGTGCCTACTCCAAATCTTGATTGGGTTTTTCAACATTGGAACCTGATACCCCTATCCTTCGCATTCGGCTCCCACTTCATCGAATGGTAGTCCCAACAGGCTCTAGCCAGGTAGCATGCATCATGAACTCCTCAGTGGTCGGGTGTGAACTTATCTCAGTCAAGATGTGGCTTCCTCCTACCTCATTATGTTTTTTGGGTCTTCCCCTCCTCTGCAGTGTCAGCTTTTGAGAGGGCATGGCCTCCAACCCATGTCCTTCATAAGAAATTTTCTCCACTTCAACCTCCTCTTGAGGCTCTGACATCGTTTTGAAGTAGAGGTAAGGACCTCCTTTTGAAATCTCTGAGAAACTCGATGACAATAATAAAGAGTCCCAAGCATGTTGGGGTTCAGACCTGGCACTTTGGCTGCCTCGCGCACCTCATGTCGTGTTTTTAGGGGATCCCATGGAGCGATAGCATGTGCGTGCTTAGATGTCTGCGAATGGATGAAGGTCCATGACACAGGATATGATAGAATTGGACTCGCAAGACCAATCCCTACTTGTATACAAACTCGACCGATGTGTAGAACCCGCACATAACATCTAATATTTATAGCAAAGTGGAGCAACGAGGAAGAACTTGCTAAGGAATACTCATACATTACGACGGGATGTTTTGAATAATTAATGTGTCATGTATGCACGATAGATGTGATCTATGACGTGTGAAATGCAACTGATAATAGTTGCAAAGAATATACGATACAATCATTTCCAATCTCTTTAATCTTCAAAGCCTCCACTATTGGCGAATGATAGTTGACACTCTTGGTGATACGACCTCTGGGGTAACAACTTGCCTTGACCTAGGGCATTTAACGACTTTCTTTATTGCAACATCCGACCTTTTGGGAGTGAGTTGATGCACACTTTCGGCACGCGTTTAGCTCTAGCATCCTTTCCAAACCCCAAGGGGAAATCGGCCTCTGGAATGGATTCAACGCTAGTATCTAATGTACATGTTATGGCACACAGATGTAACTCATCCAAAATGAAGGGGAGGGGCACCGCAGACAGAGACGCTACAGGTCATTCAAAAAGAAAAAATTTGCTAGGATCATGTAAGTATTTAACAATCGGGACTGACAAGCTCTATAGGTACGCATCAGTTGGCTTTCTTTCCTTACATCTTCCTATGTTTTGCCTGATAAGTAATTTCTAAATGATGTCAATCCCAATTGCAGGAAATTTCTCTCTGACTATCGAACAAAGTTCACTCTGTAACCTCGCTAAGGAATCCGAAGGAAACATTGGGGAAAAATCAACAAAGCAATGAAAGACATTGGACTCCCCGATTTCGGTACCCTCAACAACTTTGTCAACTTGTGCGACATAGTTGAGTTGCATGCCAAGAAATATTCATGGCGGGCCGAAGAGCTCGTGAAGATGACCGATGCGGTACCAGGGCAAGTGCAACAATTTATGGACCATCTGATTAAAGCTTGAACTGTGCTACATCAATTAAACTCCAGTCTAGTGAAGTATCAGACGCATGCGATGGACATCAGAGGGATACATTCAGCTTTGATGGAACAACACAGGTTCCCATGGGCTCAAACCTACGATGATCTGTTTATCAGTTGGTCTGATTATGAGAAAAGTCATCCTTTCAAAGAACTCTCTTGAGTTGACTGTTAAAGACATTGTTAGAAGATGATGCCACATGGCATATTTTGCTTTGCTTAAACTGCACTTAGCCATTGTTTTCAGTTGAACTTTAGATTATAAATAAAGACATCGACCAATTAGTTAAGGGTCAATGGTTGTTGCAATAACTTTTTCTTTCTAGTTGTTAAGAATTATTTTGAAGCTGCTTTGAATTGAGAAGTCCTTTTGGACCAAAAGACAAGTTATTTTCATCAACTGCATGTGTAATTGGACGTGGAGAAGAACTATTTCCTATCCCGTTTCATGAGTGATGTTGTAATGAGTAAGAGCAATTAATCATGTTGTCAATTTATATGGTGAAATGTTTTGTTGTTCTTTGCTTTAATGATGAAGATGAATCATTGTGTTATTATGTGATGAAAGGTTTCGGTAGATGAATTATTTTTCCTTCCATTATCTCATTGCATATATGTTTTCTTTCTGGCAGTTAGTATCTCAGATAGTAATTGAATTCTCACATGGTTAATGTATTAGTACTAGGCCTATGGTATAAAATTGTCGTCTGCATGCTTGAGAGGCAGGTTATCCCAAGCTCAACCTCTTCCCCTTAGTTAAGCTTAATTCCATTTTTGTTGACAAGTTGGTTTATATTGGCTTACATCTCATATCGGTCCCACCCAAGAGAAAATATACAAAAGAGAATAGTCCAAACTGAAGGAAGATCCTTCACAAGAAAATGTAAAGCCCATCGATAATTTGGTCAAATCGCAAGATCTGGAGAACTATTCCACTATTAAATGTTGTAGATTCTAATTGTGTCTCAGTGGCGGGTTTGGTTCCTACTATTGAGTCAAGGGATTTAATACCCATCAACAGAATTGGCGCTAGAAGGAGGGCCTGAGAATGAATGGTTGGATATATATTCTACAGAGTATTTCAAATAGCCTATAGATTCAAAACAACCAGCATGCATGGCTAGTCATTCCCAAGATAGCCCACACACGCTAAGTACTCCTGGAATGAGTAACTCACCCCAGGTTGAGGAAGAACCTTTTCACCCTGAAATACCTTACGAGGAATTAAATCAATTCAGATGAATCACAAGAGCCTACACGCGACAGATCGGTGCATTGTCCTTAGCTCCCATACTCCCTCGAAGGAAACAACAAAGCAAACCAGCGGTTAATACTCTTGAAGAGGTTTTCATACACTCGGTAGAAGACTTTATCGATTTCACGATTACCAAAATCCAAGAACCTCTTGATTTGATACCCGNTTCCATATATTTAGTGACAAAGATTGAAATTCCATATGAACAAAGAGAAAAAAATTTAATACTTAAATTAGGGACTTCAAATTGAGAGCTACATCTGTTTTTAAATATATTTACTTGTTAATACAAGATGCAAATCGATTTCCAATGTCTTTTATTTGGTTTACGTAAAAACATGAAAGCATCAAAGTTAAAATTTTAGGTTTAAATTGTATTATTAATAGGGAATTATGAACATGAAACCCTAGCTATGGACTTAGATCTATGCCATCAAGTATTATGAATCTTGGTGTTATTTTAGAGTAATTGTGCACTCTTATAACATTAATTATGGCATGTTTAAGTGCAGCGTTGTGGTCATAAGATGATCCAGGAGGATCTCTAAAACCAAGCAAAATTGATGGTCTCTAATTCTATTGTAAATGTACTCAAGTCGAAAATTTCATCGATATCTTTCCAATGGAACTTGAACATGCTCAAACAGACATCGTATGAGAAAGTTATGACATTCTAAAGTGTTGGAAAAATAGGTAAAAATGATGACCGAGTGGACACGTGGCATCACCAGGGACTGACATGTGGCAATACGAAAGTTGATGTGGGTGTGGAAGTGGAAATACAGACAAGGTAGGTGGCAGTGCAAACACTAACATGGCATGTTCACTGGATTCTGTTGAGCACTCAACACACCCTAAAAGTCTACGTCAAATTTCACTTTTTGGGTACCACTTAATCTCTTGTGAATTTATAATTCAATCTTAGTATGAAAATGTTGCCTTTGATCGTCTTCTATTTTTCATTTTAAGACTTTCAAAGTTGTTCGGGTAAGCGAAAATCATCATGAATTAACAAAGAATAACATTTGATTAAAGAACTGACAACCAAAATTTATCCTTCACGCACTAAAAGAATTCGCCATCGGGAAGGATTAGAGATGAAAAATTTCGCCCGAGAGGACCAAAATAGTCGAGCCCCGACCTCCATTGGCGTCGATAGTCTTAATTACAAGACAAGCACTACGCAAGAATATCGTCAATGACTGACCCTCGTCGGTGTCGGGAAGTTTTGAAGAGAGTAAGCATCGCGCAAGTAAAGGAAGGAAATCATCGATTGCCGACCGCCAAAATGTTTTCGGCATCCAGAGTTTCGAAGGACGATAAACCTCAAAGAAACTAAGTGTTGATTTTTGAACGTCGATTCTTGATACTCACCTGCCTCGACGGTCGTAATATATAGCTCAATTTAGCGCAATCGACGTAAACGAAGCCCCAAGTGTAACCCTTACCCATGAGCTGAGTTCTAGGTTTTCTTTTAATAAGCCCCAAGTTAGTAATGCCATGTTGACATCATTCGGCACCGGAAGTTTCTAAAGGAAAATATCAATGAACTTACAAAATAACTCAGGATAATGGTAATTACAAAATCACATAATTATGAGAAGCTTGAATAAGAACACGGTAGATTTACATGCAAATAGGAAACACGTTGCTTTCAACTGCTATGACTAGATCATGTTTAGGCAAAACATTTTTGAAATTTTATATATTAAGGTTCTCGTCGGGCTTAGATTACATACAAAAAAAAAAATGCCAACACCTTGGCCAACCAACTCAATTACATCAAGAACGTGAAAATTCTCACAACAAACAGGGAAAATTATCAAAACATATGTTACTTCCGAGAATACAAAACAAGGGTCTGCCCATCAGATATCTCCTACACACAGACCTTCTCCCAGACTGGTCTGTGTGCCCTGCAATGTTCTTATGTTCTCCCCCTTCATCATCCTCTGCGTTTCGCGCAGCTGCACAATCGTATCTTGTGCTTCCTGAAGCTACCTCTTGAGCCAATTTGTGCTTTCTTAGTGACCTCATGGTGTTGATATCTCCTTGTTCTGCGTCACAAGTTGTCTTTGCAATTCTCTATTTTCTTGATAAATTTCGGCTATGGCAAGTTGTGCCTACTCCAAATCTTGATTGGGTTTTTCAACATTGGAACCTGATACCCCTATCCTTCGCATTCGGCTCCCACTTCATCGAATGGTAGTCCCAACAGGCTCTAGCCAGGTAGCATGCATCATGAACTCCTCAGTGGTCGGGTGTGAACTTATCTCAGTCAAGATGTGGCTTCCTCCTACCTCATTATGTTTTTTGGGTCTTCCCCTCCTCTGCAGTGTCAGCTTTTGAGAGGGCATGGCCTCCAACCCATGTCCTTCATAAGAAATTTTCTCCACTTCAACCTCCTCTTGAGGCTCTGACATCGTTTTGAAGTAGAGGTAAGGACCTCCTTTTGAAATCTCTGAGAAACTCGATGACAATAATAAAGAGTCCCAAGCATGTTGGGGTTCAGACCTGGCACTTTGGCTGCCTCGCGCACCTCATGTCGTGTTTTTAGGGGATCCCATGGAGCGATAGCATGTGCGTGCTTAGATGTCTGCGAATGGATGAAGGTCCATGACACAGGATATGATAGAATTGGACTCGCAAGACCAATCCCTACTTGTATACAAACTCGACCGATGTGTAGAACCCGCACATAACATCTAATATTTATAGCAAAGTGGAGCAACGAGGAAGAACTTGCTAAGGAATACTCATACATTACGACGGGATGTTTTGAATAATTAATGTGTCATGTATGCACGATAGATGTGATCTATGACGTGTGAAATGCAACTGATAATAGTTGCAAAGAATATACGATACAATCATTTCCAATCTCTTTAATCTTCAAAGCCTCCACTATTGGCGAATGATAGTTGACACTCTTGGTGATACGACCTCTGGGGTAACAACTTGCCTTGACCTAGGGCATTTAACGACTTTCTTTATTGCAACATCCGACCTTTTGGGAGTGAGTTGATGCACACTTTCGGCACGCGTTTAGCTCTAGCATCCTTTCCAAACCCCAAGGGGAAATCGGCCTCTGGAATGGATTCAACGCTAGTATCTAATGTACATGTTATGGCACACAGATGTAACTCATCCAAAATGAAGGGGAGGGGCACCGCAGACAGAGACGCTACAGGTCATTCAAAAAGAAAAAATTTGCTAGGATCATGTAAGTATTTAACAATCGGGACTGACAAGCTCTATAGGTACGCATCAGTTGGCTTTCTTTCCTTACATCTTCCTATGTTTTGCCTGATAAGTAATTTCTAAATGATGTCAATCCCAATTGCAGGAAATTTCTCTCTGACTATCGAACAAAGTTCACTCTGTAACCTCGCTAAGGAATCCGAAGGAAACATTGGGGAAAAATCAACAAAGCAATGAAAGACATTGGACTCCCCGATTTCGGTACCCTCAACAACTTTGTCAACTTGTGCGACATAGTTGAGTTGCATGCCAAGAAATATTCATGGCGGGCCGAAGAGCTCGTGAAGATGACCGATGCGGTACCAGGGCAAGTGCAACAATTTATGGACCATCTGATTAAAGCTTGAACTGTGCTACATCAATTAAACTCCAGTCTAGTGAAGTATCAGACGCATGCGATGGACATCAGAGGGATACATTCAGCTTTGATGGAACAACACAGGTTCCCATGGGCTCAAACCTACGATGATCTGTTTATCAGTTGGTCTGATTATGAGAAAAGTCATCCTTTCAAAGAACTCTCTTGAGTTGACTGTTAAAGACATTGTTAGAAGATGATGCCACATGGCATATTTTGCTTTGCTTAAACTGCACTTAGCCATTGTTTTCAGTTGAACTTTAGATTATAAATAAAGACATCGACCAATTAGTTAAGGGTCAATGGTTGTTGCAATAACTTTTTCTTTCTAGTTGTTAAGAATTATTTTGAAGCTGCTTTGAATTGAGAAGTCCTTTTGGACCAAAAGACAAGTTATTTTCATCAACTGCATGTGTAATTGGACGTGGAGAAGAACTATTTCCTATCCCGTTTCATGAGTGATGTTGTAATGAGTAAGAGCAATTAATCATGTTGTCAATTTATATGGTGAAATGTTTTGTTGTTCTTTGCTTTAATGATGAAGATGAATCATTGTGTTATTATGTGATGAAAGGTTTCGGTAGATGAATTATTTTTCCTTCCATTATCTCATTGCATATATGTTTTCTTTCTGGCAGTTAGTATCTCAGATAGTAATTGAATTCTCACATGGTTAATGTATTAGTACTAGGCCTATGGTATAAAATTGTCGTCTGCATGCTTGAGAGGCAGGTTATCCCAAGCTCAACCTCTTCCCCTTAGTTAAGCTTAATTCCATTTTTGTTGACAAGTTGGTTTATATTGGCTTACATCTCATATCGGTCCCACCCAAGAGAAAATATACAAAAGAGAATAGTCCAAACTGAAGGAAGATCCTTCACAAGAAAATGTAAAGCCCATCGATAATTTGGTCAAATCGCAAGATCTGGAGAACTATTCCACTATTAAATGTTGTAGATTCTAATTGTGTCTCAGTGGCGGGTTTGGTTCCTACTATTGAGTCAAGGGATTTAATACCCATCAACAGAATTGGCGCTAGAAGGAGGGCCTGAGAATGAATGGTTGGATATATATTCTACAGAGTATTTCAAATAGCCTATAGATTCAAAACAACCAGCATGCATGGCTAGTCATTCCCAAGATAGCCCACACACGCTAAGTACTCCTGGAATGAGTAACTCACCCCAGGTTGAGGAAGAACCTTTTCACCCTGAAATACCTTACGAGGAATTAAATCAATTCAGATGAATCACAAGAGCCTACACGCGACAGATCGGTGCATTGTCCTTAGCTCCCATACTCCCTCGAAGGAAACAACAAAGCAAACCAGCGGTTAATACTCTTGAAGAGGTTTTCATACACTCGGTAGAAGACTTTATCGATTTCACGATTACCAAAATCCAAGAACCTCTTGATTTGATACCCGAAACACCAGTCGATGACGTCTCTAAACCGGATGATTTATCGAAAGAAGAGGAGTTTAACTCAGAGTCTGAAAATATGTAAGGCAAAAACGACCATAATGATGAAAGGGGGAACTGGCCTCTGAAAAATAATCCATGGTTATCTAGAGAGGCTTTGGCCCTCCCAGGACCCATTCATAACCTTCCCCATCATCTAGAGAAGTTGCAACCAAAGTTCAATCCTGAAACCTCTAGATTGCCTAAAGATCATATCAAGAAATTTATACTAGCAATCATGCTTATGAATGTCCAACATGAAGATGTAGTATGCAGACTTTTCCCCTATATGTTTGAAAATTCGGCTTTGACGTGGCATTTCAACCTATCGGGAGGATCTATAACTAGATGGACGAAGTTCCAAAAATATTTTCTAGACAAATTTTCTGAAGAAACTACTACGCAAGCCCTGATGGCCAAGTTGTTTTCCGCCACCATGAGTTCGAAAGAAAGGGTCAAAGACTTCAACCAAAGATTCATGACTATCTTGAACTCGAAGCTAATCCAACTCAAGAATTGCAAATCGAAGTTTACGCTAATGCTCTCCCGGCTTCCATTTCTATGTTCATAAAAAGGGCTGCTAAACGAACCCTAGCTGATAATTTCGAAAAATAAAAAACGATAGAATTCCAAATGAAAAGGTGTAAAGAAGTCTAGGTTTCTTTATTTAAGAAAGAAGCTCAACCTCCCCCAAGGAGAGGATTCCTTTTGACTAGACCGCGAGGGAAACAGCCAGAATAGACTCTCGACAAAGTTAATGGAGACATAGAAGATCTACAACACATGGTTAAGAAACTATCAAATGAGATCATAGACATGAAGAGAAATGCAGGGGAAGGGAACCAAGGCCAGAGGCCCTATAAGCCTTTCTTTAAAAGGAACCTACCGTTCAAGGTGATTAAACCTCCCCCAACCAAATTAAATATTGATCTAGGGAATGTGGCATCTGATTCTTTCTATATGTATCATCATGAAAACCACTCCAAAAGAGACTTCCCTCGATGGGTGCAAGCCATGAATTTGATGGCCAATCAGTTTCTAGACGAAGTCTCCCTAACCGAATGATTGAGTGGTTCAATTTTAAATATTGTTGATCAGGAGGAGGTGATCCACCACAAGATACAACCATGCTAATATGGGATCTCGACCTGATCATGCCTTCCGATGTCCTGTTTGAGTCTCAAGAACCACTCGTCAAGGTATCGGTGGTGCAAATAACCAGTAAAGGTCCACTTGTCTCAAAATAAATCACTACTTCCGAAACTTCGAGAGATAAGACATTCCCCGATCCCCCGAAAACATTGTTTTCTCCTAGTAGGAAACCCATAAGCATCCATACCCGAGAATTGCCCAAACTTTATTACAACGTAGTTGAAGATTTGAAGAATTTAAGGGAGAACATATTAGTCATAGATGTGTGTAGGATCCCTCAGCAGAAGGAATTTCTGCTACAAGATTTGAACTCAGTAGAAGACCCTATGACTAGCAATGGTTAGGAAAGGAATCTATCTCCCACAAACCCAATAAATAAACCAACCGTGAATACATGTTTGGAAGATAAGAAAGGGAAGCCTTTTGTCCCACCTTTCCTCTTAATGTTCGAAGTTTTAAACACGAATCTCCACAATTGTTTGGTATATTCAGAGGAATCTTCCAATGTTATCCCTTGTCAATCTACATAAAATTGAATGTCATTCCTCTACAGAGCGAAAAACACGTAATACAGCTAGATAGGACCCATGTCAAAGTCATGGGGGAACTCAGGGATGTAATGATTAGAATAGAAACACATCCTAAATTTGTGCAAGTGATCGACATCATCGTGGTAGACATCCCAGAGGCCTATGGGTTATTACTAAGTTGAGATTGGTCTTAGAAGCTAAATGGGTACTTTACCATAGATTGGGCACACCTTTGGCTACCACTGAAGGGATACAAAAATATGATTAGAATCGATAATAGAGAAATTTAATCCTTTTTAACCATATAATCCAAGTGTTACATAAATGAAGAATTATCATCCAATAACTGTAGAGTAAATAAGCAATGAACAAATGAACAAACATACGCATACAAAGTACACCAGTGTTTTACGTGGAAACCCAAATCGGGAGAAAACCACAGAATGTTTTTTCTTATATGCCTTGAAGAATTACATTCATTGGAAGAACCAACTTCCTTTCTTTCCCAGTTGAAACTGGAAGGAGGCTCCAACCCCCTAGTTTCTTAGGCTACAACCTGAGGGAATCTCCAACTCCCCAATTTTCTGGCTACAACCAGAAGGAGGCTACAACCCCCTATGTTCTCTGGCTACAACTGGAAGGTGGCCACAACCACCTGTCCTTGCCTCGTCCTTCCACCCTGAAGTAGAAGTAGAATGATGGAACCATTTTAAACCTGTCACTGTGAGATATACGGCTGTAAACCTGTACCAATAAATCTAAACCATGCATCAACCATGCATCAACCTATACCTCAAACTGTAATCAACCTGTACCATAAACAATTGCATCAACCATGCACCAACCTGTACCAAATAACATGTAATCAACCTGTACCATAAACAAGTGCATCCAACCATGTAACAAGTATGTACCAATCATGTTTCAACTACTCATCAACTATGACTCATCAATATGTACCAACATCATCAACTA
>JZKD02S1219757.1:0-12450 GCA_000966675.3 Picea glauca | reverse complement strand
GCTTTGTTCAAGTACCTGTCAAATTCATTTTACAGAGAGAATCCTTGTTTGGTGGATGTTCTACTATTTTTCACATTCTCCACTCTTCTATCCATCATCATATAAGTATTTTGTCTGATATGTAGCTCATTGGCCTTCAATATAACATGGTGTTTACTTGACTCCATGCCCAATGGTAAATCTCTGATCTAATGTTAGTTTAGTTCCCTCTTCCTTCCTCATTCAGTATCGTTGATCCATCAAGCCAAACCATAATCTAATTTCTATCTACAAAAACTATTGCAATAACTAAGATGTGCTAGGCTTGACCCTATATAAGTCTAGGGGTGACTTCTAGCACTAACACCTTGTATGGTCTAGTGATATCCAAACCCAACTCTTCCATGATCACCTTTGGAATCAATTTGTGAGATGCTCCTGAATCTAATATTTTATTATGAAGAGTTACATTATGAATATTTAGGATGACATTGAAAGGAGGCACATCATCATCATTGCCACTTTCCTCAACCCGGGGACCAAATAAAATAGCAAGATGGTCATCTTGTACATTAAGGGTGTCATAGGTCTGTTCCATTTTAAGAATCTTAAGAAAATTAGTTTTGTATTCCATATTTATGATCATCTTAAAAGGTACATAAATCTTAATCTTTTCCATTTCATTTTCAAAATTAAAAGAGGGTTGAGCTTTTTCTATTTCCTTTAGAATTTCTTCTCTTCTTACCTCTAGAACATATCTAGGAGCATATTATTTCAATTTTCCTTTATTTGATGTATCCTTGTTTGGAAAAACCTTTTCTTGATGACTGGAAGAAGGCATGTCAGCTCTAGGATCCTTTGGAGTACTTGTTGCAATCTTCTTATTCCTAAGGTTATATTGTTTTTGGAATTCCATGATGACATTCTGATATCCTTTCCTGTAATCCTCTTTCTCCTTTAACTCCTCATATTTCATAAGCATATCATGTTATTCTTTAGTTAATTAAACAAATGACCCTTCTATACCAAAACAATGAATATCTTCAAGAGGTTCCTCAAACAACTATGCAACATAATTATTTGGGAAAGGAGGTCTAACTGGTTGATCAACTGAAATCCTTTGTTCCCTCTGCCTTATATAAGGAACTAGAGATCTCATAAAAAAATTATTTTTGGCTTGAAGGTCATGGGGCTTATCATCCAATGACAATTGGTGTATGACACTTTTTACACCAATTTCTCCATAGTATTTACCATTAACTCAATTTTTTCATCTGAACCTTGAGAAGTAGATGGTAGTGTTTCTTCTTTAGCTTTATTTCTATCAACTTCTATTTGGATCCTAATCTTCCCTAATGTAGATAAATTCACTTCCACTTTGATTTCATCATTCATCATATCAGTCAAAGAAGTGGACCTTCTTTCTCTCAGTAACAAGGAAAATCCACTCTTGAATGCATCAGCATAATGGAGTTGAGCAACTCCTGGGGGAGGCTTTACTTGATCAGGAATGGAGTTATAGACCTTCATAAATGTGCTAGAAAAATCATGTACTGTCTCAATAGGGAGTCTCTTTAAATGGTTTTATTGTGTCAATAAATGCAAATTGTTTTCCTTACTTCCCCATCTCCCAGGAAAAAGTGTTTCAAAATTTTCAAAGTTAGGAATTCTATTCACTGGGAGAGATTTAAACCATTTCCTAACTTCTCCTAAAAAAAATTGTGCAAATAACCTCATCTTAACATCCTCAACATCTACTTGTTCAAGATATATGAAATATATGAGCCTATATAAATGTTTTTGGGTTGTTACATCTTATGCATCAAACTATTTGATTCTTTGTGCATAATTATGTGGTAGGTCATGAAGTGTAGTAGGGATAACTAACGGGGAAAATCTTTTTGCCATGAATCTAGGAGGGGTTTGACCTGATTGTATGATCTGACTAGGAATTACTACATCTTGGATAGGGGAAGAAGGGATAAAGGTTTGAAATTTATGAATATCAAATAGAATTTCAGTCAAATGAGATTCTAACTTGGCTCTAAACAAGGACTGCTCAAATTTAATATCAAATTCAAGGTCATCAATGAGTTTTACTCCACCTTTATGAAATGACAAAACTCTGTCCAGAAAAATACTTGATTGAGTTGCTTTGTTGTTAATTTTGCGCAGAATTTATTTTGGGTTGTCAATAGCTTGTGAGGATCTGGATCTAGATGATTCCTTTTGTATTTTCTTTGGGTAGCCAGGATTATGTAACAAAATTTATCTTCAACAATTGATATTCAAATTTGGAGTCACAAGAGTGAAAATTCATCCAAAGTTGTATCCAGTTCATTGTCACTCTCAAGAACCATTTTTAAATTTTTTTGTCGTTTTCCTAGGGAAAATTACACCTTCTCTCCCCAACAACGTTGCCAAAAATGTTATCTCTCTGTAATTTCCTTGGTTGAAAGGAAAAAGACACAAGAGTAAACTTAAAACCAAATTGAGGTTGGAAGTTATCCCTTCCAACTAGAGAGGGATCTCTCTCTTCAAATGAATCACTGAAAGGATTGATTTGGTTAAACTCAAATTCTATATCTCTAGATAAATTTAATTTGTAGGGTTGTTTGAAATATGGGAAGAAATTATATTGGGCTACGAAGTCACTAAAGTCAGAAGTTAATGAAGAGCTTGTTGGATACCTAGTAGATTTAAGAAATGACTGAACATAGGCAAGACAAAAAGTAATATTCTAAGCCAAATAAATGTGTTTTAGGCAACATGTTACAGAGAAAACAATAATCCCTCAAGGCATCTAACAAGGATGAATATTAAGGAAATTATAGAATAAATACAACTCAAACTACATGCAACAGAGAATCTGATAAAGATGAGTTATGATGCATATATTTAACATAAAAATAGATCAGAAACAATACAATATCAAGTATAATACATGAAATCAAAGGATGAGAAATCAGATTCATAAAATATCACAATCGCATGTATCTTTGTGGTAAAAACTCAAGGACTTTTGATCCAACAATTTTCATTAACAATAGAGAAAGATTACAATATGTCTAACAATATTCCCTTATGCACTTTCCAACCTTTTTGTTTTCATGATTTCCTAAATATATACAAAAACATATGTCTATAGTATCAAATTCAAATCCAACTATGATCCTACAATAGTGCTAACAGTTCCACATAATCATCATGAAATCTTTAACGAATTGCTAAAACAAAGCAGTCGACTTGGACTCATTTAATTAAACAACAACAAATTTGAAAAGATAATAAATGAAACCCAAAATCATGATTTCCAATTCTAATGTCCATTGGAGATGATATGGAACACTTTTAGTACCATTCAAGTTGAGTTGGAGGTGTTTTGGTCACTTTGTCATTGTTGTGCAGCAAATCCACTGTGTAACCACTAAATATAGGAAAAATGCAACAGAGTTTGCACCGCAACAGGTGGTCTTCGATATTTGACTGATATTTGACGCTTTGTGAACGTGATTTCAATCATATGAAGATAATGTGGTTCCTTATATCTCTTTATTACTTCTTTAAATTTCCTTTTGTTTCCCAAATCATCAAACCCTTATCATACATCAAACTGTAAATATGAGCCCAAAATTTCCTTTGATGGATGAAATTTCCCATTGCTACTGCATATTTATTTTTCTATAACTTACCATCCTTATGATAACACTTGAGTAATAACTGACAACCAAACCTCTTACTGTTGCTTTTAAAATCAAACTGTCATAGTTGCGTAGCAAAGTCATTGTGCAACTGTATTATGTGTTTTTAAGACAAAAATACTCAAGTGTAGGTAGAAAAAAGATCTCACCACTAGTAATAATGCCTCTTTAATAGAATAATATTATTATATATGTGAGCCTTTCCAAAAATAATTCAAAATGGAAAAATGAAAAAAATGTGTCAACTAGGTTTCAGTGGTTTAGTTCTCTGCTACTTCAGCTAGCAAATCAAGTTTTCCCTTCTTTCCAATCTCCACCCGTTGGTTGATTTTGTGTTGTTATTTCCTATTGATGCTAAAAATTTCTAGTTGAGGACCTTGTTAAAGGCATACTAGACTTATGAATCTCCTTTACCTATGGAGTTTGTTCTACTTCTTTCCTTTTACTCCTTGTTTTGGAACCAGTTGGAGTTGATAGTGTTGACCTTTCTCCTATCATAGAGGTGTCTTTCCTGAAATCCTCTTCTAGATACTTCTTCTCCACTTCTCTATTTTCATGTTGCAATTGTGTTATGACAAAGTGATCCTTCTTCAACTATTCTTGTAACTCAATAATTGAAGTGTCTCTGTCATTTCAGAGAGTTGGTTGTATGAAGGCTTCTGAAGTCTCACTGGTTTCCTGTGATGTATGTATAACATGTATTCTCTTTGCTACAAACTTGGTGAGTGTTTTTATAGGATATTTGGTCACTTATGGAGAGAATTGGAGTTTCTTCCCTTCCGTTTTAGCCTGTTGACTTACTACAGGATCTTCAGTCTCTTTTTCCTTTTTCTTAATAGAACTCTGAGGGATTGATGAGGTAGTTTTTTGTATTAATGAGGGTGTATTTCTCAATCTTTGTGGGTTGCTTAGGGAATCCATTGTTATTATTTATGAAACTAGAAAAGAATCCCAGTCTCAATTTATCTTTCTCATTTCTCCTAATATTAACAATTTTATCAAATAAATATGGAATAGGCTAGCATCTCCTTGCTCTTTCCTTAGATGTACTCTGTTAGCCATCTTTCCTAGACTTATAAAAAGGTAATATGGTAGATTCAATGTATTCTTACCAGTGAAGTTCATTAAGAGACTGATATGGTACTAGTAAACCCTAGTGAATCTCCCTTCACATGTAAAAAACCTTTAGATTACCCTCAACAAATCACTATGGATTTCCAATAAAATATCTCTAGGTATAGTGGCTCCAAATTTAATGTTTATAAATTCAAGCTTCAGAAAATCATGATAGTAAGATATATCCAATTGCATACCTTTGAACCATTTTTCTCCATGAGCAGGGATTTTTGTTGCAACAACAATGCTATCTTCATAAAACTACAACTAGAGGTTTCCCACCTTAGCCTTAGTGCCTTCAAAATTCTCTGCAAACTCCTTCACCACCTATCTTTTGTACCCCTGAAGTTTTTCACAAAAACTGATGAAACCCACTTATTCAAAGGATGCTCTGATTGTTGGGTCTTCATTTACCAAATTTAAACCATGTGGCTCAAACCTCACGATATCATCACCCTTTACATTATTTCTTCTACTTCCTAGAGTTGTCATGATGTCGATATATGTCAACCCAATGTGAACTATAACCATGTGCAGCGATGATCAGCATAGGTACACAAGAATAGGTTGCAAATTTCAACTTGTTGTATCAAGTTAACACTTTAAATTCTGATACTCTGAATCATGTGTGCAACAAATGAAAACAACAACCTCTGCGCACTGCACAACAATGAACAAAGTAGGGACTTGTGCACAACAAATGAAAAAAACAACCTTTGCACAGTGCGTAGCAACGAATAGAGCAGGGACTTATGCATAGAAAATGAGAGCAACGTCCTATGCATAACAAGATCACCGTACTTCAATACGCAGCATTAGGATGTTGTGCAGCAACTCACATTGCGCAATGGTTTTCTTGATGATGCCACATGTTCTTGATATATTTGATTTCATGAAGTAGTTATAAATTTAACAAGATTGAATCTGACTGACTTGAATCGACATCGTGATCCTTCATAATGACCCTTTAGTGACATGACAACCCACATCTTGACACAAAAAACCATAAGTTACATGGTTAAAAAATAAAACCCTTCCCATGAAAAACAATCCTAGGACTCATGATTTAAGAAAAAATAATAAATTGTTCTTATTTAACCCAAGACATAACTTTATCCTATAATCTTATTCAAAGCCCAACAAATTAATTATAGGAAACTAACACACACTATGTGTTGGATTAACATATCTAATCAAACATCACTTTTTCTTGTTGAAATTTAATTAATATTTATCAGAGGATACTTTATTTTAATTTTTAGTTTGTTTTCTCTAAATTTTACTCTCATCTTCTAAAGTTTTAATTCTCTAGAACATAGAATGATTTTCCTTCTAATATTAAATCTTTAAATATTCAAAGACTAAAGATACATGCCTAAATTAGAAAAACAAATATTGTGTTTTATGACAAATCTACTAAAAAGTAAATAAATCGATCTAATGAACTCTTTGGCATAGTTTCCTAGCCATAAACATCTCAAGGGATACAACAATTTTTTTCTCTGAAATGAATTTGATTTGGCACATATCAAAACCTCCATTCCATCTATATTTTAGTATTTTTTGGAAGAATAAATATAAGAAATCATACCCTATGATATGTGATCTTTTACTATCTTTTATCTATTTCATTATCTTTCGACAAGAGTGCCCTATTTTGTCAAAACATGCCAAGAAGATCTTGTTACATATTAGGAATTGGTACCTTGAGGAGAAATATACCTACATTATATTATTTGGAGCTAATGTTTCTCCACATCTATTACCTACATATGTACCTGATTTGATGGTTTTGGAGGATATTTTTTATTAATCAATCCTACAAGGTTTCAGTGCCTCCTTAGTCAAAGAAAAAAAGAGGGCTTTTATTCCTTATGGTTTTCAACTTAGCTATTATTTTGTTAAGGATACTTCACAGGCCAGGAAGGAAGGGGTGAGCCATTTATAATATAGATTTGAAGTTGTAAGGTATTGAATCCATGATCCCAAGGGTCTCATGCCTAAACATGTTGAACAAGTTGTTGTGTATTGGTCATATTCCCATGAAAAGTGGGATGATCAGGTTTTAACTCAAAATTCACAAATTTGGACTTAGGAGTTGGAGAGAAAAGTAATCCCAATCTGATTATTCTCAAAACTCTCTTTGTAGATGAAAAAATATAAGTTATGACACAAAGTGTTGCATTTGTTTCCCATGGTATGATATATAAGAGAGAGGATGGAGAAATAAGGAGAGAATAATAAATTTGATTGAAGGAAGAAGTTGAGCATAGATATATTTAAGAAGAACAAAGTAAGGCAACTCAAGAGCATAAAGTTCAACAAAAAATAGAAGAATAATTGAGTAAGAAAGAAGATAAATATGCTGCTAAAAAAGAGAATTAACAAAAAGAGAATACCTTAGAATAACAAAGGAATAAAGAGAAATAATAAAGGTCCAAGAAAGAGTTAATGAAGAAACAAGCATTACGAGAAGAAAAAGAGAAGTATAAAAATATGAAAGAAGCCAAATTGGATATAGGGAAATCCACTGATCCATCAAAATATGTTCATCCTATAGAGGCATCTCCTCATGGGACAATTGATTTAACAAAGGATAATGATGAGGAAGTAGTAAATATAAAAGTCCCAATGGTTAATGAAGAAGATCCAAATGTTGGGGAAGCAACCTGAGATTCAAATAGAGAATATACAACTTAGGATACTATCAAGGGAACATTATTCAAACACACAAAGAAATCACTTTGAGATCCCACTGAGATTGAAACTAACAAGTAAAAATAAGTGGCTAGTAAGTCTCACGAGTTGAAGAAAAAAGAATAAATTAGTGAGATGTCTAAAAGCGGGAAAGAACAAGAAGAAATCATGCTTAAAATTTATGAAGAGCCACAAGCCCCTAATCAAATCACCCTCAAGGAAGATGTTGTGACATATGAATCCCAAGTACCTAGAATGGAACAACAATAGGAATACATGGTCATAGAAAAGGAAATCCATCAACTAGAGAAAGAGAAAACTAGAGATGTCATGTAAGGACAAGATAATGAGAAAACATAAATATCAAACTAGAAAACTGAGAAACCAATAAATGATCAAAAAACAAATATGGATGGTTGAGGCTGTGAAAATGCAAGAATAACTATGGATAAAGGTAAGGCACCTATTATTGAACACTTTCATACACTAGGGATTCTAGATAATATGTCGAGATAAGGTGACCAACCGATACTTGAACCTTTGGATGAGGTTGTCGATGTAGAATCAATTTCTTATGACTAAAAAAGGCAGTCATCTAATACAAGAAGACAAAGGAAAACAAAGCTAACTATAAACAATGTTGTAATGATAACATCAAAAGAAACCTTTTTTGATGCAAAGAAGGCTTGGGTGAGTGAGTTTTTTGGAGTGGGGATGTAAATGTCACATGCCACCATTGAAAAAGAAAAGGCAGAGGAAAGAGAAGGTGATTCCATGACGAAAGAGCTAGAATATATTTGACATCAGGTAGATTACTACAAAGACAGTGCTTAAGATGTGTTTATTTTGAAAGAATAATTTTTAGAATAACATAGCAAGTATAATCTGGTTTGTTATACTTTTGTTCAGAAATTTGTAGCCTATCAAGAAGAAAATTTGTTATGCAGAGTGGCTTAAAAAGAAATTATTAAATGGAGTGAGAGGGAAGTTAGGACTTTATATTAGATAGAGTACATAAGAGAAAAACATAAGGTTAGGGGATATGAGTATCAATAAATCATAATTCTAACTAAGGATATCATTACCAAAATGCATGGGGCCACATAGTACTAGGTACAATATGTTATTGAGCCAAAGAGTAGGATGCAAGAAATATGTGATGGAAGTCTCATATCGTGGGAAAATATTGATGGAGTGATGACCAAACTTCAGTTTCCCAAGTTTGAGTTACCAAAGGAGTTTCAGGATTTGGAGAAAGTAATGGTTGATTTTAGAGTGAGTGATCTAAAGTATGAAGAGGATATCTAGAAAATTACTAGTATGGAGTGAGGTCAAATAAATAAGCAAATAGGCACCAAAATTAAACTAGTCGATAGGTTGGAATTATTGATCCTCAAGATTGATAAGTACATGTGGTGGACTAAATAAATGAGGGACATGCTCAATTTTGGGTGATTTTCGTCCATGCTTTTGTGTGTCCCATCCTTTTTAATGCCAGGGAATTCTAGACTGAGGGTTCATCTAGTGTTGTCCAACAAAAATCCTAAAACACTAGCATATCAATCCTCCACCAAGGCCAAGGAAGGTCTCACCTAAGATGTAGAGAGGATCACAGAGACCATAGGGTATTGTGAAAGATATGAATGCTTAAACATATGAAAAGTCACTACAATTGGCATACATGTAACCCATGTCTAATAGACTATTAGGACTAAGAATTAAAACAATACACACACATGTTCAACTCATACAAAATAGACACAGAATGAATCAGAACTGTCATATATTTATTACTGGAAGCATTCTATCATATCATAGATACACATTGCATAGGACAAACACATATTAAAACCATAGAACTTCATATCTTTGCTATATAAAACCTCAGAATTACAACATGTTGCACAATGCACCTTTGCTCAAAATTCAAAGATAGCATAGACATAGGACTATATTTCGAGCATTAAAATAATACAACAAAAAGTCTTACTCTATTTCAGATGTTAAATATTTATTTTATAGATGATCTGGATTTTATGAGCAGAACGAAATGAATATAGATTATTAAAATATGCTTAACACAGAATAACAGAGATACAGTAAAACTGGTTTTCTATTCAATAAGGAAATAAGCTGAAATTGTAAAATGCAGCAGAAAACAAGCTTGGTGAAATGGTGGTGGCTTATCTCTGAGAAGAGATGTGATGGTTGTGATTATTCGCAAGAAGATCATTACAATGAGGCTTTGAAGGCCTTTTTACAATAAACAGGAATGTCAAAAACCCTAGAAATCCAAAAACCTAACCCTAGGAGATGAAGCACCAAAAGTCATGTGGGCCCTGTTTGGGTAAGTTAGTCGATCAACTTCCTGGGGTCGTAACTTTTGCATACGATCTTTGTTTTAGGCACACGATAGCCCGTTGGAAAGTTCTATCTGAGGACTACACATTTTGGTCTAATCTAGTAAAGGGCATTTTCAACTATGCCAGTCTCTAAAAACGTTGTTTAGGGCCTCAAAATGGCCCCACAAGTCAGGGACCTAAAAACTAGGAAAAAAACTGCCAAACTAGAAAACTGCCAAAATGAACCAGTTTGAATAGGTGGGAGGCCACTAACATCCATATGGATCAATAGCTTTCTTAATTAGGGAGCATTATCTATTTCTGCTCAACTCCACTCATTTATCTGATACAACTACCTCGCATGATTCTAGTACCTGTTAGTGCTCCATGTATAGTTTATACATCAATATAAATATTAAATCCCTTTCCATCTCATTCTCTGTCCATCCCATGTCTTTGTATGTTGCTGGTAGTAATCATTCAAGAATATTTCTCGATGATTCCTTTCTTGATTCTAGAAGGAATCTTCTTAAATTTCGACGCAACTGAAAAATCTGGGAATGATGCATATTTGGTGGTATTTAATATTGGTGTGCTATTGAAAAACATTTGTTCAGTGTGCACTCAAGGCCATTCCTCCCACATTTCCTTAAGCATGTGAAAAACTATGGAATGAGCGTGCATAACTTTGCATGTGTGCGCGTGAAAACCTGAACCCAAAAATTTCGGTGCCAACATGCCCCCACCACTATTATTTGGATCATCCTTGATCAAGGTGATTTATGTGTTAACAACATAACAATAAAGTATGCACATAGAGCCAATATTTATCCTAGAAACCCTTAACCAGGAGAAACAACACTTCCATAGATATCTATTAACCTTGGCCAAACTTGCCAAGCTATACCAACACCACCCACTTTAGGCTACTTGAGGCTTCTTACAATGGAGTATCTCAAGCCATTAAATATGATTCATCAATTAAATACAGGCATGGAGTGGAAATAGCCATTTAAAGACATCTATTGCCTCAAGATAGCCATGCACAAGAATGCATGGAGTGGGGTGTAACAACCCTAGTTAAATGATTGCTGAAGGTTTATCAAGTATAATTAATTAAATAATTGACTATCCTAATGTATTTTAGTTAAAAAATAATTATTTATTAATAATATTATTTATTTATTATTTGTTTATATCTATTGGTTAATTAATTAATTAACTCATTAAAGGTTTGGGTAACGAATTAAAAGCTTAATAATTTTTATTTATTTATTAGAAAACTTAACGTATGAAGGATAAGGCATTAAATGGATGGATAGGGTATTGAATGTAAGGTATTAAATGGAGGGATAAGGTGGGTGGAATTAAATGAAGGAGGAGGTGGTGAATGGGGGAAGGATATGAGGGGGTAGAGGCATTCAGGAGAGGGACTTTTTGAAATTTGGGGGAAGAAAGCAACATTTGGAGATTAGGGACAGTATGTGTTTGTTGGTTTGATATTTTCTGGTATAGAGTTTGGGTGGACTGTTACAGGGGTGCACCAGGTTGCTGGGAGTTTTAGGCTCGGGGGCCAGGAACCCTCATGAAATCTTGGAGCTAGGGAGTCGGATAGGCATTGTTCCTAGCTAGCACGGAGGAAAGATTCAGTTTTGGGCAGAGTTTGGGCAGAGTAGTAGAGAGGACAACCGGAGATTGGGGAATTAGCATAAGACAGAGGTATGTAATTTCATGAATTTACTCTGTTATGTGGTTGTTAATTAAATTTACTTTCATGTTGTTCATAAATTTAATTTATGCTGAATAAGTTATGGTTAAATGCTGAAGATTAAATTGTACAATTTTGTTTTTTTATCTACTCTCTATTTTTAACCTGTGTTTTATAAGGCTCTGTGGGGACAGAGACCTTACACATGGTATCAGAGCTCTAGTTTAAAAACTTGGACCAGGGCCTACCCACCTACCCGCATGTAAGAAGGACAGTTCAGGAATGGAACTATTCCAACCCTAAAATTAAAAAAAAAAAAAAAAAACCCTAAAATAGTTATATTGAAACCTTGAAACCCTTTAATTATATGAAAATCTGAGCTCCAAGCTCCACCTCCACCTAGCCTGCAAGCCAAAAAAAAAAATAAAGAAAACTTTAAACACTTGTTTTTCAATAGATAGATTCATGTGTATATTGAAATATAAGGAAGAACTATATATAAAAAAAAGAACAAATAGATATATATATATAAATAAATATACATATAAATTGGTATAATAAAAAACAATGGTAGGCAAAGGCCCACCTCCAAGTTTCAAAGTTGTAATCTCTGTGGGATCTGAATCCCCTTTTGGCTAGCAGGATCACTAATTGCGTTAGTATATAACACAATTCTATACAATTTTTGGTCTGCAATGCCCTCATAAAGCCATCTTCATATATTCGTCCATATCTCCAAGTTCGACGAGATAAATTCTGAGACGACTGGGTACACCCATACTCCTTCATGATTTTATTCAATTCTTCTAGATCAGATCTACACCTATCATACCGTAACCATTCTAACAAATTATTGTATTCTATATTAGATACCATTTAAATATATATATATATATATATATATATA
>JZKD02S1219735.1:0-12450 GCA_000966675.3 Picea glauca | reverse complement strand
TGCATTGGGTTATTGTGTAACTGCTTTGTAGTGTGAAAAGAGGCCATTTAGGGCATTATTAGGTCTTTGACCAGCCCACCATTCGGATCCAGCCCGGATTTGGAGGTCAAATCAGTTTGGGAGATGAACCATAAGTGGTTGGGAGGCCGACCACATTCATAAATGCACCATTTAGTAGGTGCACGGCTTTTTTCACTAACACTCGTGCATCGTGCGCATATGCGTGCTTTCTATGTTCCTGTTCCGTGCACGTGCGCGCGCGCCCAATGTCTGCAAAGCGCTCTTCAATTTTTCACTACTTTGTATAGTTTTTCCCTTTTTTGAATGCTGTGATATTAATTCAGGGCCATGAATGACTTCATTACTGTTTTGATGATGCTGAGTTCTTGTAACCATGAGTGGACGAAATTTCAGTGATAACACTTACCATCACCAAATAAGTTACCTCGCACATGCCAAGAATTATCTGCCATTCTGAAAGAAATTGGAATGGAATATCAGGCTATTGATGCATGCTCCAATGATCACATCATATATTATGGACAATATGCATCTGAATTGAATTTCCCACAATGTCAAATCAGTAAATATCAAACCGATTAGTTAACAAAAAAGGTGCCTCACAAGGTTCTTCGTTATATTCCCATAATTCCACACCCGCAACGACTATTTAGATGTCAGAACATAGCACAGTTTATGGATTACCATGCATGGAATAGAAGTGAATATGATGTTCTTCGAATGCCTACAAATAGTTCTTTATATAAAAATGTCGAAGAAAGATGGCCAATTTTTAAAGAAGAACCTCATAATGTTAGGATTTCATTAGCAGTTGATGGTGTAAATCCATTTGGTGAGCTCAAGTTTATCTACTTGGTGTGGCCTGTTTTTGTTATAAACAATAACCTTCTTCCTTGGATGTCAATAAAGAGAGAGCACACAATGTTGGCAATGATTGTTCTAGGTATATTTTTATAACAATATTGTTTTTTTAATGTTTAACATTTCATTTGTCTTGTTCATTGCATAATTTCATATATGTATACAAGGTGTAGTAATTATGTGTATTTTCTAACCATTTAGGTAAGTACCAAGTGAAAGATATGAATGTATATATTGAGCCTCTTGTCGATGAGATGTTAAAGTTATAGGACGACATCACTATGTACGACATCTCTAGACCAATAGGTCAAAGAGGATTTCAATTCCATGGGAATCTTACATGTACAATTCACGATGCACCATGACTAACACATTTTTGTGGTATGTAACACATTATTTGATGGGTGTTCTATATGCACTAAAAACACACTAAAAACCCTCAATTAAATTGTCAACCCAGGGTAAGTAAACTTAGAGTTGTAGCAAAATATATGCCAAAAGTAGAAGGGCTGGTAAGAGTATAGTCTAAGGAAGGTAGCTATCTAAGGCTAATCTACTCAAGAAAAGCTATCTAATGAGAAAACCCTACTAAGCAATTTGAAACTATGTAGCCTATGTACTTTTGGGCCAAGGATCGATGGATAGTTCTTTAAGAAAGAAAGTAAAACCCTATGTAAAGAAAACTAATTCAACAGTAAGCAATAAAAAACTATTTAAGCATAACAATAAGAAAATAACCAAAGAAAACTATTTTAACTTGCCAACCTACATTCAATGAGCAACTATCCTATGAAAGCAAGTAAATAAACAAGCAAGAAAAGACACCTAACTAACCTACTAAAGCAAATAAACAAGTAAGCAAAGACAACTACCTAACCTATTAAAGCAATAGACAAATAAGCAAAGACAACAAAATAACCTACTAAAGCAACTAGACAAGTAAGCAAAAACAACTAAATACTACAAGCAATCAAATTAAAACTTCTCATTGAACAACTATCTAGCCTAAGAGGCAAGTGGACTAAATGCTCAATGCAAAACTATTTCTAATGCATGAAAGGAAATCTAAGAGGCAAGTGGACTAAATGCTCAATGAAAAACTATTTCTAATGCATGAAAGGAAATCTATTTTATTGAAAGCAAGAAGAACTACCAACTAATGCTTAATCTATAACAAGCAAACCACTATCTAATCTATCAAAGCAAAGTCTATCTATCCTACAACATCAATAAAACTTTATTCTAATCTATGAAAGAAAGAAACTATATTTAATCTACGAAAATAGGAAAACTATCTTTTAACTTATGACAATTAAAATATAATGATGGTGGTTGTGTGAATGTCTTCGGTGTCAGATGATATCTTGATGAAATTTGAAAACAAAGGACAATTCAAGTGGTATAATCTCAACACTAATCTCAATGGAAAAGTGAAAGGTATGGATTAAACAATCCAATGAGAATTTAGCCATGACAAAACAATGTTAAATACCCTGCATATTCATATATTAACCATCAACAACATAATGAGATCATCATTATACTTCTATACTATGTAAGAAAAACTAGATTCAACCATTAACTAAGAAATACAATTGCAATTTAATTCTAGAAAGAAAATCACATAAATTGAAAACTATGCTATATCTACTCTAACAATTCAAACTGCAATAAAGAAATGAATAAAAACATAAATTAAAGCACAACATTTAAAAAGAAAACTAACAACTACATTAATCAACAACTAAGTAAGCAAGATCTATATAAAACTGAAATAAGAAATCTATCATTAAAAACTGGAATTAACTCTATCCATCCATCAAATCCTTGTCAATTAAAACGCTATTCTATGCTATTCAATTTTTTTTTTAAACTTGATTCTAAAATCATAAATAAAAACATAATCTAGTATTTAACTACACATGGGGTTAGTCTAGGAGTTTGCAGATCCATTCTTAACTACGAGATTAATGCATGCTAACACAATTCATCATACTAACCTGCTAAAGAGAGTCAAAGCAAATTAAATTATAACAACAAACTAATTAACAAAATAGAAATGCATATACAGGAAATAAAGAGAACAATTAATCTATGAAATACATAACAAACACAAAGAACAGTTACCAGACTATTGGCGCCCCCCCCCAGGAGGTCGTGGTTACTTCTCAAACACACACCACAAACTTAGCAAAATGAATTCACCATTAAAACGTAGAAACATAGTTTTGTACAATTCTGGCAATTGAAAAATTCAAAAACACAGCCAAAATCGTTTTTGGCTCTAACACACGACTTTTTCTACTGCTTAACAATTATCTGACCACCACGGTGGTATTTATAATATTTACAGACCAAGTGGTCGACCACAGGAGGTTCAAACCACTTCTAAAATTGATAAATTTCATTAATGGTGCCCTAACTGCTAAAACAAAGCGAGCCAATAATCACCCACCATAACAACCCAAAATCGAGTTGTTAAGAGTTCAGTAGTTGGAGGGGATAAGCACGAGCAAAACCCATGTCTTTGATTTCCCCCCCACTAGCCGCCAATACAATAAACCCCAAATCACCCTTCATTTTTGTGCAGGAAGAGGTGTTGGACAAAGTGTCGGATCGGGTACCAGAACGAGTGTTGGAAGGAGTGTTAGATCAAGTGCTAAAAGAATAAACATAGTGCCTTTTCACCTTGTAACATCAAAAAACATGAATCGGATCCTTGGAAGTGTAAAAACATGATGAATTATACTCAATATAATCATTAAACATGAATCATACATAGCTTATGTCGATCATACCGTTTTATCATAAAATTATTCAAAAAGATCCTTCAAAAGATGAAAAAAACATATGCACATGTGGAAAAAGTGTATAATAACCGCCATAAAAGTGATCATATTTTGGGCCCAACATTACCCCCACACCTAAGATTTTGCAGGTCCCACTGCAAACAAAAATAAATTGCCCTTTATGACTAAACTTGCGAAGGAGGGGCTGGATTAGATTTAGAAGCTTCTCCCTCTTGCCCGGGGGATTTTGACTTAGGATTTTTGTGGTGTTTCAATTGCATCCAGAGACTATTATTGGTGGTAGTAATATCATCAACCTAACACTGTAGAGAATTCATCTTGGCTTGTAGGACAACGTTATCATGGCGTCAATGACAACTCAGTGTTTCATGCTCTCTAAGTTTGAACTGGAGGGTTTGGATTTTTTGGAGGCTGCTTATGACATTTGAGGAAGACTTGAGATGTATATTATACCCTTGATCCTTTAAACCATGCAAAACAACAATTTTACCTCTGCAACATTAGTTCCAAAAGTGACTTCCCACAAGCGCAACAATTCTGGCATGACGAACTTGTGAAAAATAGGTATCAAAGTGACACTTGTAACTACAAGACAATAAGACCTGTGTAAAAAATGAGATATTTTTTTGTTTTTGAGTATGTCCTTGACAAAAAACTCTCTTGGTTTTCAAAAATTCACTTTCAGTTGTTAGGAAAACATGCCAAGAAAACATGGCTAAAATAGGAAAAATAGAGTGTTTTATTTCTTGAAAAACTAGGCCTCTAAGATAATTTAATATATCCAAAACCATAATGTATATTTATAAATTGAGAGAGATTATTTTTTTTTAATGTGTCCTTGATAAAAACCTCTCTTGGTTTTCAAAAATTCACTTCCAATTGTTAGGAAAACACGAAAAGAAAATATGACTAAAACAAACAAAAGAACAAAGTGTTTTATTTTCTGAAAGCATAGGCCTCTAAGATGATAGAATATATTACAAACCATAAAGTATATTAAAAAACTGAGAGAGGTTATTGTGTTTTGGTATGTTATGAACAAAAACCTCCTCCGTTTTTCAAAATTACTTTAGCATTTGTTTAGAATCCTAGCTTGAAGGTGCTTACTCAAAACTTGCAGAAGTGCAACGTGCTCTTAGCAGAAGCGCAATGTGGTCTTTGATAGGGATTTTGGAGGCCTTCCCAGAGGAATTTTGGGCTTCACATGGTATGGTTGGAAATTTTAAGATGTCTTATACACAATGGAACCATCAAGAACTGCAAATACCTTCTCCAAACCTCTGAAAAATGAAGTTCGAGTCAAGCTGTCTAAATGTGCAGAAACCCTCCTATAGCGACTGTATTTGGGGAATTTATCTCAAATGATAACACCTGTGCATAAAATGAAGGAGGTGTTTGTTTCATGGTATATTATTGACAAAAAATGCTTTCATTTTTTTCAAATTCATCTTCCTTAATTCATAAACCAATTTTGAAGTAGAACTTTGACCAAGACAATCATTTGAAAATTGATGACAAGGAATGATGACATGACCATGATGAAAATATATGACCTTGGATGAGTGGAGGGAGTATTATTAACACCTAGACACACCAATGACAATTTTAAAACCAAGATATGTCAAATTGTATTTGAGAATTTTATCGTGGAAATATAACAATTTGACCTAATAACCCTATCAATCACATGAAAGAGTAAATTTGATCACTGTTGTCTGACAGAACTGAAAAATGCTAAAAAAAGGATTGGTTTGTACTGGTAGGCATGGTGAATAGGAGAATTTTTATTTCCTGTCATCGATCTGTAACAATTCAAACAATTGTTCCTCTTTTCATAAGTTTGTAATATAGATGGCAATAAGTATAACAGTTGTTATCTCTCTGTATTTGTAACAAAGAGTAGTTAAGTATAAGAAGTCTTCTATAGAATAAACATAAAAATGCACATGAGCTTATAAAACACACAATGATGTCAACAGTATATAATTTAGCATACCAATACAAACAACTTCTGATATAATATCCCAAGACTTTGTAAAAAGATGGTATGACAAAATTTTGACAGAAATCCTACTTCCTCTTCTCATGGTTTTGCTATACAAATGGGCGATTCTTAGCATTTTTAGCTTAGGAAAACTCCCCCCAGACCAAAGATATGGCACGTCCTTGTGCCATGAATTAGCAATAGTCTTCTTGGTCTTTACTGTTTTTAGAGGGGGGTTAGCAATAGGCATCTTGGTCTTTTTGCCCGATGAGGCTGTAGGGGTATCAACACGTTTCTTGGAATTTTGGTCTAGTAAAGGAATATATTGAGCATGAGGGTTTGGGTGGAGTAACAGTCCCTAGATCAAGAGTATTCTTGCTAGTCTTGATTGTAAGATGAGGGTTTGCAAATTGGTAAATGAACTCATCCCATGCTTTCTCTTGTTTTTCCAACACGACTAAGACAAGTAGTTTGGTAAGGTCATGGTGAAATAGGTTGTTATGGGGATTGGTTACATCCTTCCTCGCTTGGGAGGATATCTTCTCAAGACTCTTTAAGAAGTAAAAGGGAAAGTTACAATGGCTTATGGAACTGAAAGTGAGATAATAATCGAAATTGGCAGGCTTTAAAGATGGAATATCTACCTTCACATGTAATCAATCTGGTGATGACTATGAGAGGGTTGATTAGATCCTCTTTTATCCACTCCTTGGAGTATCCCTTAGCTCCAGAGATGTTTTGAAATTCAGTTTTGAAAACCCTGTTATAGCTTTCTCTTGGCAATTGGTGGTGTTTAAATCTACGGTCTCCAACTCTTGGGATCTTTGTGGCTGAGGCAATTTATTCCTCAGATGCCACGAACATAGTGAATAAGAGTTGAGGCAGGCTAAGAGTGTTCCATTGTTGTTGATTTTTCCACTATTCTCACTCAATCCACTTGCATAGAACATGTAATGTCAAACCTACAATGAACAACCCGTAACAAAAATGTAATGTCAAACCTACAATGAACAACCTGTAACAAAAAATAAACCAACATAGTGGTCTGCTAAGGACATATACAAAAATTTATAGCACACGGGAGTTTAGCACTTCAAGATAAAATGATTGTTGATGTAATAACCTGTATCATGAAAATAATACAATTTTTTTACAAATATTTACTTCTTCTAGGCAATGTTATCATTTGTCAACTCATGAAGCCCTCCCCCACACCTAAGTATTATGATACCTCATAATAAAAAATATAGGAAACCAGTCATTTCTCCCAATAGCCGAAGATTTACAGCATGTCAAGTGTAAAGATAAAATTTCACAGATTGGTCTAACAAGACGGTTAGAAGATGGCCCCACCTATAGGATAAGAGATCTTATATATAGATAAGAAGAGGTAGGCAAGAGAGTTTCAAGATAGTCTTAGAGTTATTTCCCAATGGAAATTTTATGGAGTTCATTATCCTTAGCTTAACCATACATACTTCATGTCATCTTTGTCTACTACTAATGTCATACATCAGGACAAGTTTAAATTTATTATTTATTTTTTTTGCCAGTTTATCATCTTCACTAGGTAGAATGCCCCACTGCCAACAAGCCTGCTCAGTACTCCGATGGGTTTACCTAGTCATACCACAGGTCGGTACCTGCTGCTAGCAAATCTGTTCAGTATCTCGACGAGTTAGCCTCTTACACCCTCATAGACTAGCCCTCCATATTTTAATATTTTAGTATAAGATTGTGTTATGCAAGAAGATGAGGGGGACAACTCTTAAAACAACTTTTTATTTCTCTTTTTTTTTCAATTGGGATGGTATTTATGTTAGAGGGTGACTTTCCGTTATATTACTTAGTGATTGTCCTAATGCAAGGGGTACTTAAGAGGACGTGGCCTATCTAAAGATGTGACATAATCAAGCTATTTAGTATGTAGTGGATGGTACCATTGAGAAAGAACATAAAGGTATCTCTAGGCTCAACTTACTTTCTTCCTTTGTATTTATTGTGATGTTTCCATGACTAACCGCTAATTAGACCTCCTTGTTACTCTTTGATAAAGACACTTGACTCACTTACTCAGGTTTCTTGGAAAAAATGTACGAGAGACCTCTAGGCTTGATAGTTATGGTATCACTTCCTTATACCGTGGTGAAGAGTTTCAAGAGAAACTGCTTTAGAATGCCAAAAAATGAGAATTCTTGCAAAAATATCGCTAATTACAACAAGTCATTATTCATTTGATGCTTAGAAGACAACAAGGTTCAAATATAGCAATGTTTTTGAAGAAAATCCTTCTTTTATATTTCCTTGGAATTGTCTACCCTCAGTGATATAAATACCTATAGAGATCTCTAAAACTGTTTCCAAAAACCACACTCTAAAACTAATTAGATCAATGACATCAAGTCATAGGAACATGTATCTCATAGTTATTTTATTAAAAGAAAATGTAAAATGAGGTTGCATTAGACTCTAAGCTAAACTAACAATATGCAGCTTTTATTTACTATCCTACCCTACCTAAAAATAAAGGGAAAATATTTATTCAAGTGTAAGAACTCTTCCAATGTAACCATGTGCGGAGAAAGATAAGAAACATACTCATATCCATATATGAAAAAGTTACCACAGTGATTACCTGGATATGAAGAACCAACCAACCTACTTGTTTGGGCATCAAAAGGTGTTGAAGAAGAGAATAGTATTGTGGCCTGATGACCTCTTGAAACCAAATTTCAATGCAATCTTGATGTTTATCAACAATAATTTCTATGCTCTCCTTCATCATGCTATGCAGATCCTCTTCTTCTAGATGATTGATTTTTGAATTACATAAAGGATATAATGCGATGGATGTTGAGAAATCCTCAATCTCAGGTCTTAATGATTGCTCTCCACTAGGTGTAGTCCATAATTTCTCAGTTTCCTTCACATCTTGGAAAGGAAAATCATTGTGTAGCTCATAGGACCTTGATTCTTCTAATATTTCTGGAGAGGTATTCAAGTTCTTGGCTATTGTCAAGATGTGTTCTTCTTGAGAAGAAGAGATCACAACTATTGCTAGGATTTGAGAAAGTTCCCTCAGGCTAAAAGTTGCTTTTGAGTTCATCTTGCCATTTGATAAAACTTGGTTCACACAAATATGATGTCCAAAAAGTTAGGATCTCCTGATGGTGGTAAGAAAACAAAGGTTGTATTGTTTGGTTCTGTGGAAGGCTCGAGTGGTGTTGCCTCCTGTCCCACTATTATTGATGCTTCAATTTCTTGTTCTGTAGTGCTCCCTGTTTTAGTCCCTTTAGAGACTGCTTTATCCCTTTGGGTTGAGCTAACTCATGTTTTTCGGTATCAGTCTGCGGAGTTTATGAGTGGAACTTTCCTCCCCCAAAAAGGTTGGAAGGAACCTTGGTTGAAATATTTAGATTTAATATATATACCTTTTGGGTCCCTAGGTCTATTCATGAAAGTAAACAAAAACAAAAAGAAAAACTACCATTGTTTTTGGGGGAACCTGCTATAGCATATGCGCAGGTTCTTACCTCTCATATTAAAGTTCCCCCACCACAAATCTAATGCTAAGGTCTACGAATGATCTATTTCCTAACTACTTCTTACCTTGATACAACTCCCCGGCAATGGCGCCAAAAATGACGGGTGTTCTATATGCACTAAAAACACACTAAAAACACTCAATTGAATTGTCAACGTAAGTAAAGTTAGAGTTGTGGAAAAATATATGCCGAAGGTAGAAGGGTTGATAGGAGTATAGTGTAACTAAGGAAGGTAGCTATCTAAGGCTAATCTACTCAAGCAAGATATCTAATGAGAAAACCCTACTAAGCAATTTGAAACTATGTAACCTAAGTAATTTTGGGCCAAGGATCGATGGATAGTTCTTTATGAAAGAAAGTAAAACCCTATGTAAAGAAAACTAATTCAACAATAAGCAATAAGCAACTATTTAAGCATAACAATAAGCAAATAACCAAAGCAAACTATTTTAACTTGCCAACCTACATTCAATGAGCAACTATCCTACGAAAGCAAGTAAATAAACAAGCAAGCAAAGACACCTAACTAACCTACTAAAGCAAGTAAACAAGTAAGCAAAGACAACTACCTAACCTATTAAAGAAATAGACAAATTATCAAAGACAACTAACTAACCTACTAAAGCAAATAGACAAGTAAGAAAAAACAACTAAATACTGCAAGCAATCAAATTAAAACTTCTCATTGAACAACTATCTAACCTAAGAGGCAAGTGGACTAAATGCTCAATGCAAAACTATTTCTAATGCATGAAAGGAAATCTAAGAGGCAACTAGAGTAAATGCTCAATGCAAAACTATTTCTAATGCATGAAAGTAAATCTATTTTATTGAAAGAAAGAAGAACTACCAACTAATTCTTAATCTACAATAAGAAAACTACTATCTAATCTATCAAAGAAAAGTCTATCTATCCTATAACAACAATAAAACTTTATTCTAATCTATGAAAGCAAGAAACTATCTTTAATCTACGAAAACAGGAAAACTATCTTTTAAACTACGACAATTCAAATATAATGATGGTGGTTGTGTGTATGGATTCAGTGTCGGATGATATCTCGATGGAATTTGACAACAAAGGATAATTCCAGTGGTATAAGCTCAACACTAATCTCAATGGTAAAGTGAAAGGTATGGATTAAACAATCCAATGAGAATTTAGCCATGACAAAACAATGTTAAATACACTGCATATTCATATATTAACCATCAACAACATAATGAGATCATCATTATAATTCTATACTATGTAATCAAAACTAGATTCAACCATTAACTAAGAAATACAATTGCAATTTAATTCTAGAAAGAAAATTACATAAATTGAAAACTATGCTATATGTACTCTAACAATTCAAACTGCAATAAAAAAATGACTAAAAACAGAAATTAAAGCATAACATTTAAAAAGTAAACTAACAACTACATTAATCAACAACTAAGTAAGCAAGATCTATATAAAACTGAAATAAACAATATATCTTTAAAAACTGGAATTAACTCTATCCATCCATCAAATCCTTGTCAATTAAAACCCAAATTAAAACACTATTCTATGATATTCAAAACTTTGTTTTAAACTTGATTCTAAAATCATAAATAAAAACATAATCTAGTATTTAACTAAACATGGGGTTAGTCTAGGAGTCTGCAGATCCATTCCTAACTATGAAATTAATGCATGCTAACACAATTCATCATACTAATCTGCAAAAGAGAGTCAAAGCAAATTAAATTATAACAACAAACTAATTAACAAAATAGAAATGAATGTACAAGAAATAAAGAGAACAATTAATCTATGAAATACATAAACAAACACAAAGAACAGTTACCAGACTGTTGGTGGGCCCCTCAGGTCATGGTTACTTCTCAAACACACACCACAAACTCAACAAAATGAATTCACCATTAAAACATAGAAACACAGTTTTATACAATTCTGGTAATTGAAAAATGCAAAAATAGAGCCAAAATCGTTTTTGGCTTTAACACACAACTTTTTCTACTACTTAACAATTATCTGACCACCTCGGTGGTATTTATAATGTTTACAGACCAAGTGGTCAACAAAAGGAGGTTCGAACCACTTCTAAAATTGACAAATTTCATTAATGGTGCCCTAACCACCGAAACAAAGCGAGTCAGTAATCACCCACCATAACAACCCAAAATCAAGTTGTCAAGAGTTCAATAACTGAAGGGGATAAGCACGAGAAAAACCCATGTCTCTGATTCACCCCCCACTGGCCGCCAATACCATAATCGCCAAATCACCCTCTGTTTTTGTGCAGGAAGAGGAGTTGGACGGAATGTCGGATCGGGTACCGGAATGAGTGCTGGAAGAAGTGTCGGATCAAGTGCCGAAAGCAGAAACATAGTGCATTTTCGCCCTGTAACATCAAAAAACATGAATCAGATCCTTGAAAGTGTAAAAACATGATGAATTATACTCGATACAATCATTAAACATGAATCATATGGACCTTATGATATCGTTTTATCATAAAATTCTTCAAAAAGCTCCTTCAAAAGATGAAAAACACATATGTACATGTGGAAAAAGTGTATAATAATTGTCATAAAAGTGATCATCTCTCGGGACCAACACTATTTCACTTAAATAAGTTAGATGTTGATGATATTATAATGTTTGTTTTTTAAATAATTTCTTGTTATATAACTAATGCTGCCATTGATGCATATTTTCTAGGTCTTCAAACAAAGGGTAAATTTGCATGTCCAGTTTGTGGTCCTAGGATGAGATCTTGTTGTTCAAGAAGTTTAGGAAAGGAGGTGTTTGATGAATATAAGCACTTTCTCCCTAAGAACCATAGGTATCGAAATACCGATAAACATATTTTCAATGGGAAAGAGGAGAGTGGGATAAAACCACGAAGAATGACACCACACCTATGAAAGTTGGAATATAACAGATTAAATTGTCAATGTAAGTCAATCTTCATCATCGTATGCAATATATTACATTTTTTAATTATGTTGAATGCTCATGTCTACTGTGTATAATATAACAATTGTTGTGTTAATTTCATTTATGTAACATATATTTGGTTGTCAAGGCATTGACCTGCTTCCACGAGGAATGAAAATTTTCCCCAAACAATTCAGTAGGTTGCCCTAGTATGAGCAACTAGAAATAACTCATTTGTTCGACACAATGCATATCGGGAAGAACGTAACATAAATGTTGTGGAGAATCTTAGAT